>ML785493.1:401462-441439 GCA_009831015.1 Picea engelmannii | reverse complement strand
TTCCATAACTGGTAGTTTTGGCCATTAAATTTCTCGACCCTAAACTTTCCATCTTCCGACATTGCTCCCACTCGAACCAGGAACCCTCTTTTCTTGCGAGTTACCTTACGCTCTGATACCAGTTGTTAGAAAAACAGGACCACAGAGAAATAAAATAAAACAGATGCAGAAACAAAACACAGAAGACACAAAATACAAGAGAGACACAGATTTACGTGGTTCACCCAGTGTGGGCTACGTCCACCAGAGAAATTGTCAGGTCCTTCTTTTATTATTATCTAGCAACTGAAGGGATACAACCTATAGCAAAACCCGCTATAACTTCCTCTTCTTTCTCTCACAGTCTCCTCTCTCAGAATACAATATTCACCATCATCCAGAGCCGCAATACATTTCCCTCATAAAAGAGGGTTTCCTTATAGATAAAAAAACCCTAACATAATCTCTACCGTTAGATCTATGACCTTATAATGAACAGTCCAGATTTACAATGAAATTACAATATACTTTTACAAGGCAATTTTTTCTTTGGGGGCTTCGCCCTCGAACCCCCGCTGGGGGCCCGCTTGCCCCCAGACCCTTCAGCCGGGGGGATAGCCCCCCCGGACCCCGCAGAGGGGGTACCCCCCCTCTGCACTCCCCTGCGTGGAAGAGTGTACATGCTTCTGGGGTGTAAATACTTCATGGGGTATAAACACAGCTGAAAACAAGGACCTCTGAATCAGGAAGATAATCAGGCTCCACAACCAACATGAAGACTCTTGATCCCATCTCTTTACGCACTTCCCATACACAACTCATGTCCTTTTATTGGTGAATGAGGAGTTCAAGTCTCAAATTAGTTGGATGCATCAAGATCTCGAAGCTAGTATCTGAACCTGGCTGGAAGACAAGTTGGTTCATCACCTTGAAGTATTTCCATGCATCTTGGTTAACATTGCTTGGCACAAAACCAATTTAAAATAAAGTTGTCCCAAACTGTTTCAGATAGAAGAGAAGAAGCTAAGTGAGAGAGTGAAGGTTGTACCAATTTTGATATCATTAAAGTTTAGATAAAAAAAGAATAATTTTCTTCACATACAATAAAATTATTTCTTATTAAATTAAGTACACATATTTATACATGAAGTTTTTTTTTCTACTACACAATAAATTCTTGAGGGAATATCTCAACAACACATTAAATTTAATAGTTGAAAAAAATCTCTCACAACCAACTAAATAGAATAAACTTCTAAATAATAAAATCTCACATTAAACACAAAACAAGTATGAATTAATATCTCCAACATAGACAATGGAGTGAATTTATTCTGAATCCACACCATACAGCTCCCTCCTTTTGATAAGTAATGACAAATGGAATAAATTACAGGTTTTAGTTGAACTTCATCCCAAAATTCTAAAAAAACCTCAGAATCAGATTTTTATAATTGAGTTGAGTTAATAATAGTCAAAAAGCTGCAAGGTGAAATTAATTATATTATAATAAGATCCTCAGAATAATACACAGAAATAACCATGAATGAGATTCCTTGTTGGTGTATCACGTTTTTGTGTGTAATACATTATTTTATATTGTCTTAAATTAAATTCAGCCATGTTTTTAATGTAGCAGCTGTCTTGTGCTTTAAATAAGTTTGAATTAATAGAAACGATCAGAAAGACGGTTTCGCCAAGTCTCTATAGCCACAAAAAATATAAAATAAATTTGCTAGTTCTTTGGCAGGTAGCACTTGTAAATATATATAACTGAGTCCCATTTACAGAAAGCATTTACATTCTGATGGAGAAAACGTTCCCGTCCCTGCAACGTTAGGTATTTGACAGAATTTGTTAATGAATACTCACCAATTTAATAATGAATTTTGCAATTTTTGTAAATGGATTTTAAAGTTTAGTTTTTATTTAAATTTGAGAATTTAATACAACACACATCAAAATCAAAATTGAGATTTATTTTTTTTTCAAATTTTGATTATGAAAATTTTATTAGGAAGGAAATTTTACAGTTTAGAAAATTTTATAAATAAATTTTAAAACCCATTTCACAGAACTCGAATATCTAAGAAGTTATCTATGAAATATTCAACAGCTGAGAAATCTTTTTTGGAATCAAAGAATGCACTCTTGATTTCTTTCTTTTATTCACTGAATTCAGTTAAATATTGGCAACCCCAATCAAATAAAAAGAATTTCATATTACAATTTCAAACATCAAACCTGGTAACTTTAAAAATCCATTAAAAGTTCTACCGAAAACCCCCAAAATATGATGGACAGATGGTATTTGATCCTTTTGATATGACTACATAGAGCCGAAACATGAATCAGTTTTGCAGCGGGGAGAGTAAGGAGCCTTTCCTCCGTGGAATCTCTCATTTCTCTTTTCCAAAAACCGTTGAATAGAAAATTTTGGAGTCGTTGGAAGTGCCACTGCAACAACAATTGCAAACTGGTGTCAAATATATGGCAAATTAGAATGTCTTTCACTCTTTAGTTACACCTCCTCTTACCGCCTTTCATCGTCTGAGAAAATTGCGTGCTGCTGACGATGGCTGACGAGGGACTGATCGGAGTTGAAGGCGTAGAAGGCGTAGATGAGGGAGTCCCACTTATTCTGCTCGCCACCATCATTATGGCCTTTGCCTGCACCGCCCCCACAACACAACAATATCTCAATCTCAATCTTTCTTTACAAAAAAATTCCCTGCAAATTTGATATTGCAAGGACTCGAATGCAACATAACAATATCCACAAGAGAAGCATAATATCCTTCTCGTGCAAGAACGGTCTACTACCTTATCTGCTGATACATGATAAACGTTTACTTTCCCCGCATAGAAAATTGTGAGAAGCGCAGATGGGGACTGTAGATTTATTTCGCTCCGCTCTGCATAATAAAACCCCGCTCAATATAAATTTAGCCATTGATTTTGAAGGGAAAATTTTACACTCGATGTAATTTGAAAACAGAATATGAGAACACGATTTAACTTATTGTGATTCTGATAAATCAAATGCTAAAACAAGCAGCTCTCCCTCTCTAATAAGGAGTGACTCAATAATTGAACAATAAGAATAGATACTCAAAGTTCTACTAAACATAACAAAATTGGTTCATCAAAATTACAGGCGACTGTGGTTTCCAAAATCTAACCTGTATGGAATTATACCTTACTAAGTTTGAGAAAGAATCTCTACAGGCAAAAATGAAAAATTATTTTTTGAATGGGATCGGACAGTACCTGCGATACTATTTTCCTCCGCCGATGCTGCGAGGTTTTCCGACGACTCTTCTGAGGGATGTTTTCCCTTATCGTTCTCTGATAAACTATTCATAGCTACGGGTGAAAAGAATGATCAGATGGCTTTGAAATTATTCAAAGTCTTGCAGGTGAGCGTATAAGTAACTTGTGTAACAGGTATGAAGCGAAAGCCGCAAATCCATTCTCATTATAAAAGCTGTTTTGACTTCTGCTGGTGCAAAATACCAACAAAGATTATCTGCAGTATTGAATGTTGGGTGGGTGGATTATAGGTTATCCAATTTGAAGAGTGGATTATAAGTAGTTATTTATTATTCAAATCAAAAAACCTATAATTTATTTGTATTGAATGTTGGGTGGGTGGATTATAGGTTATCCAATTTTGAAGAGTGGATTATAAGTAGTTATTTATTATTCAAATCAGAAAACCTATAATTTATTTGTATCAGCATTCAATGTTGTCTATCAGGTTGGATATTGCTAGTGTGTTAAGTACTATTTAATTTTTTTCACATGAGTCCATATTATAAACAACAAAAAATAGTACCTTCATATAAATTTATATCATTGAATTTCAGGAAAAAAATTATTTCATATAACAATTAGAAAATTTCATAAAAAAATTACAATATGAATATTTTAAACTGAGTTAAAAGATTCAAATAATTTGAATTACTTATAAATAAATATGATTTAATTATATTAAAACTAACTTTAAAATTTAAAAATAAATAAAAATATTTAAATATGACTTAAGATAAGGTGGTTATAGGATTTTCAAATTCCAGGTGTTCTAGGTTTAGATCATACCATTACAGCAGTTGGTTTTGTTGATTAAGTGGGTTAAGCTATTGTTTATCCAGCCATTTCTGATTTATTGAAACCTAACTAGCAGTGGCTACCCCGCTCCTAAGATTGTGTTTGTATCAACTTCGGAGTTTTCCTAAGAATTGCCTAGATAACTCCAGTCCAAAGCGGGAGCTCCAAAGAAAACACCTGCTGGAGAAATTAAGGAACGCTACCACTATTCGGACCCGCTACCCTCTCTTTGCAGTAAGGGTCACTGAATCGCCCCTCCCTATATTTGATTCTCCAATAGCTTGTGTAGCTGGAACATAAGATGCTCATCTAAGCCCCCTTCCACTAGGAGGACCAACTTTGGGTTTGAACAGAAAAAGATAGAGATGGTCGCAGACTAGCCTAGGAAGTTTTGTAATTACGCCGAAAGGCGTACATTTATTGACAATGGGAAGATTTAATAGGGGTTTAGTGCTTAATAAGTTTTCTATGGACAGGATTAAATATGGCTGGAATATTCTTAGTAGTCACACAAAATAAATGGCTGTGATTTCAATCATTAACTTCCTAGCTATTATAAAGACATCAGTTTATGTGTTCACTTTTTTACATTTACCTAATCATATTTAAAAATTACTTTGATAACTAATTGATTGCCACGGAAGTGATTAACAGAAATTAAAATATTAACACTAGATAAATGAAGCCCAACCATTTATTTATTAATCAATAATAAAATTTAATAAATTCTTTACAAGCTTATACCTTTCGGCGTTCTCCAGCTGCTGTATTAGCAGTTGTGCTAGTAGCAGTACATTCCTAAAAAATCGGAAAAGGTTGAAGGAGCTTGTGAATCAAACATTACAGAAATGGTCATAGACTGCGAAGCATCAAATAAAGAAAGAATTTCAAGAGTGGGTTTCAAACCCAAGACTCTCAAGATCTACAGACACTAAAGTATTTGAAGCAATGGAATTTTATTAGTTAAAAAAACTCTCATTGTGCTTTTCATGGAAGATAAGGAGGATAAGCCCCCAGAGTCCTTAGATGATCCGAAATCGGATTCAGAAGCCTGTCAGGGCATGAAAATGCTCAAAAATGAAAGTTCTCGGAATTCAACGAAACCAACACCATTGCGTCCGTCTCGTCTTCCTGATTCCGGTGGTATAATTTTTATGTCAAACGGAGTCCGTATGAAGAAGATATCGCATTCTGTCCGCCAAGCCAAACAAACAAAATTTTGGGATGCTGACTGTACCTGTCCGTAGAGTCCGTACAGGACATGTGTCAGTCCGTACAGGACACGTGGTAGGTCCGTACACTGACACGTGGCAGGTTTCGTACAGGACACGTGGTGGCTTCAGGGAGTGCCACGTGTCAGGCTGATTTGGACTTTTCGACGCGCAGTTGGACCAATCCCGAAGTGACACGTGTCACCACTGGAAGGGTGACACGTGGCAGGGTGACGTCAGCAACTGACGTGGCAGGTTGATGCGGAAAGTGACTGGGCGTACGACAAGTGACGTGGCAAGGTACGGAAGCTGACGTGGCGTACGAAAATGACGTGGCTCAGATGACGTGGACCAATCAGAAGTCGACACGTGTCAAGGTTTGATTGGTGGTTATGGTGCCACGTGGCACCCCGGGTTTAGCCAATGAGGGCTATGTCAAAAGTTTTTGGGGCCCGAGGGATTCGAACCCCGAACCTCCCACTATTCCAACGACTTAACATAATCCGTATAACCGTTACACCATTGTTTGGTTCTTGTTTGGTGTACCATTTCACATGCATTTAAAGTCAGTGTATTGCATATGGCGCGGGGGGAAGGGCTGGGGCCTAGCCCCAGCCCTCGGCGCATTGCTATGTGACCACACCACGAGACCGGGCGCGAATATAAACGATTAGCGCGGTTATTGTTAGACCTTCGTTCTATGTAGTACATGTGACCACTAATGCAGGCGCCAATGTATACGAAGCGCGGGGTAAGTATTAAGCCCGCGGTTATATTCATTGCCATGTGACCAGTGCTGCGCGCGGGGGAATGTTGAATTATTTAGCCACAGTTATATGTTTTAGCCACGGTTCTATGCAAACGACCATACGACCAAGCGCCGAGTGCAGAAGGGGCCAGCGCTTAGCCTATCGGCTAGTGCATGGCCATATGGCTGATAATATGACCAAGAGCGCACCCTTTGCGGGGATGCGCCTAATTTTTAACCAATTATATAGTTTAAAAGTGGTTATTTAACCAATTTATGGGTTTTTAACTATTGTTAGCCCATTTTTAATGTAATTGGGAGTTATTGGGTTTTTTTAGAGCCTAATTTTTGGGAGGAAGTTGGGGATGAGAAACCAACTTTCCCACTATTTAACCAAGGCCATTTCGAGGCCAAGGGGTCAGTTTTTTGACAGCTTTTGGACGGTTTTGGAGAGCAGAGATGCTGAGGCAAAGCCAAGTCAAAGCCAGTTTGAGGCAGGGAAGCTGTTGAGAAGGAGATGCTGTCGGGTGATTTCTGAGAGCTCGGGACATCCGTTTCAGGTGTCGTAAGTTGTGCAAGATTCTAGAGATCTGGGTGAACATGACCAGATCATTCTAGAAGCCATTTGGCATTGTAAAGATGTACTATTAAGATTTCGAATAGAAATAAAGAAGCCTCCCTCACAAAGAAAAGGCTCGGAGACGTAGGCAAAGTTGAGTCGAACTCCGTTATCAACCTGTGCATTATGGTTTGTTGTTTTTCATTGCATTTCAGATCTACAAATATGTTAATGGTTGTATAATTCATTCTCTTTTCTCGTTCTTTCGTTAAGTTTCCCAATGGTCAATTAATGCATGCAAATAAAACTCAACCATAAGTCATTTCGAAAAATCCTGACGGAGCAAGTGGTATTAGAGCTAGTTGACGTTTGGATTTGAGTTTTGCATGTTAGCCAGGGAAGAGCACATCTCAAGGAGGAAAATGGCATCTACAGGAGGAGTTTCTCAAGACGAGAAGAAGTTCAGAGATTCGGTGTTTGCCATGGCCAAGATGGTGAAGGTGTTGTATGAAAACTACTTGCAACGAAAGAGCACGGTTCAAGTGAAAGCTTCAAAGAACAACAAAGGAAAAGAAGCATTGAAGGAAGTGCCTTCTACATCTGTTTCAGACAACATATCTGAGGTATGCAGTGAAGGTTTCTCAACAAATTTTCCTCATTCTGATCAAGCTAGTTTTGGTGAATTCAAAAAACACACCAAAGGTGTAGGTTTGAGAATATTAACCAAGATGGGTTATGAAAAAGGAAAGGGCCTTGGACGTCGAGGTCAAGGCATTGTAAACCCTATTGAGGTTGAGGAAAGGCCTCGATACTTAGGATTGGGATATGAAAGAGGGGACCTTGGAGAGTCTTCCAAGATGGGTTCCAAAACTTCAGAGGCAAGTAAAGCTTGAAATGGCCAACTTAAGACATTGCAGGAACACTTCACAAAAGGAAATGGCGCATCACTTCAGGATTGTGGTAGTGAATGCAAGTTGTCTCCAAAGAAACGTGAAGATCAACATGGAAGGTATAATGGTCATGTTTTTATTAATTCTCCTTTTGATTATAACAAGCATAATCAAGTAAACCGGAACTTGTGGAAACTTTATCCATGTACTTATTGTCATTCACCTAAGCATTGTGTTGCCAAGTGTTGGAAGAGACAAACTTTGTACAGGAAACCTATGTCGTAAAAGAAGGAAACACGACGTAAAGGCTCAATTCCACAATGGAACAAGGAGAAGGTTAAGCAAGTCTAGATGCCGAAAACTCGTTGTACGTTTTGCAACAAGAGTGGACATCAAAAGACTAGTTGTTGGAAGCTTAATCCAGAGCTTCGTCCAAAGAAGGGCAAGAGGATTTTGCATGCACCCACGAAGGAGGACGGATTACTAGCGAAGCAAGAAGAACACCGTGAAGGAAAGAAAGAAGTCACTTGGTTCTGCCAGAAGTGGATGTCTCAGCTTCATTGTGTTTTGCTTCCCCTGATGTAATCATCTTTCAGAGACAAAGAGCAAGTCGAGTAGCCTATACCGAGCTTGTAGAGTGGTCAATAACCTTTTGGGGGACCAAAAGGTCTTATTGTTGGGAGGTGTAATCCGAAATCGGATTCAGAAGCCTGTCAGGGCATGAAAATGCTCAAAAATGAAAGTGCTCGGAATTCGACGAAACCAACACCATTGCATCCGTCTCATCTTCCTGATTCTGGTGGTATAATTTTTATGTCAAACGGAGTCCGTATGAAGAAGATATCGCATTCTGTCCGCCAAGCCAAACAGGGAAAATTTTGGGATGCTGACTGTATCTGTCCGTATAGTCCGTACAAGACACGTGTCAGTCCATACAGAACACGTGGCAGGTCCGTACGCTGACACATGGCAGGTTCCGTACAGGACACATGCTGGCATCAGGGAGTTAGATGTGTCAGGTTGATTTGGACTTTTCGGCGCGCAGTTGGACCAATCCCGAAGTGACACGTGTCACCACTGGAAGGGTGACACATGGCAAGGTGACGTCAACAGCTGACGTGGCAGGTTGATGTGGCAAGTGACTGGGCATACGGCAAGTGACGTGGCAAGGTACAGAACCTGACGTGGCAAGGATGATGTGGCGTACAGAAATGACGTGGACCAATCAGAAGCCGACACGTGTCAAGGTTTGATTGGTGGTTATGGTGCCACGTTGCCCAATCACGGGCTGCCACGTGGCACTCCGGGTTTAGCCAATGAGGGCTATGTCAAAATTTTTTGGGGCTCGGGGGATTCGAACCCCGGACCTCCCACTATGCCAACGATTTAACATAATCCGTATAACCGTTACGCCATTGTTTGGCTCTTGTTTGGTGTACCAATTCACATGCATTTAAAGTTGGTGTATTGCATATGGCGCGAGGGGAAGGGCCGGGGCCTAGCCCCAGCCCTCAGTGCATTGCTATGTGACCACACCACGAGACCGGGCGCGAATATAAACGATTAGCGCGGTTATTGTTAGACCGCGGTTCTATGTAGTACATGTGACCACTAATGCGGGCGCCAATGTATACGGAGCGCGGGGTAAGTATTAAGCCCGCGGTTATATTCGTTGTCATGTGACCAATGCTGCGCGGGGGGGAATGTTGAATTATTAAGCTACAGTTATAT
Source organism: Picea engelmannii (assembly GCA_009831015.1). NCBI lineage: Eukaryota > Viridiplantae > Streptophyta > Pinopsida > Pinales > Pinaceae > Picea > Picea engelmannii. Next base: position 432,211 of record ML785493.1, on the reverse strand, counting down.
GTTTTAGCCATGGTTCTATGCAAACGACCATACGACCAAGCACCGAGTGCAGAAGGGGCCAGCGCTTAGCCTATCGGCTAGCGCATGGCCATATGGGTGATAATATGACCAAGAGCACGCCCTTTGGGGGGCTGCGCCTAATTTTTAACCAATTATATAGTTTAAAAGTGGTTATTTAACCAATTTATGGGTTTTTAACTATTTTTAGCCCATTTTTAATGTAATTGGGAGTTATTGGGCTTTTTTAGAGACTAATTTTTGGGAGGAAGTTGGGGATGAGAAACCAACTTTCCCACTATTTAACCAAGTCCATTTTGAGGCCAAGGGGTGAGTTTTTTGACAGCTTTTGGATGGTTTTGGAGAGCAGAGATGCTGAGGCAAAGCCAAGTCAAAGCCAGTTGGAGTCAGGGAAGTTGTTGAGAAGGAGATGATGTCGGACGATTTCTGAGAGCTCGGGACATCCGTTTCAGGTGCCGTAAGTTGTGAAAGATTCTAGAGATCTGGGCGAACATGACCAGATTAGTCTAGAGACCGTTCGGCATTGTAAAGATGTACTATTAATCTTTTGAACATAAATAAAGAAGCCTCCCTCACAAAGAAAAGGCCCAGAGATGTAGGCAAAGTTGAGTCGAACTCCGTTATCAACCTGTGCATTATGGTTTGTTGTTTTTCATTGCATTTCAGATATGCAAATATGTTAATGGTTTTATAATTCATTCTCTTTTCTCATTCTTTCATTAAGTTTCCCAATGGTCAATTAATCCATGCAAATAAAACTCAACCATAAGTCATTTCGAAAAATCCTGACGGATCAAGTGGTATCAGAGCTAGTTGACGTTTGGATTTGAGTTTTGCATGTTAGCCAGGGAAGAGCACATCTCAAGGAGGAAAATGGCATCTACAGGAGGACTTTTTCAAGACGAGAAGAAGTTCAGAGATTTGGTGTTTGCCATGGCCGAGATGGTGAAGGTGTTGTATGAAAACTACTTGGAACGAAAGAGCACGGTTCAAGTGAAAGCTTCAAAGAACAACAAAGGAAAAGAAGCATTGAAGGAAGTGCCTTCTACATCTGTTTCAGACAACATATCTGAGGTATGCAGTGAAGGTTTCTCAACAAATTTTCCTCATTCTCATCAAGTTGGTTTTGGTGAATTCGAAAAACACACMAAAGGTGTAGGTTTGAGAATATTAACCAAGATGGGTTATGAAAAAGGAAAGGGCCTTGGACGTCGAGGTCAAGGCATTGTAAACCCTATTGAGGTTGAGGAAAGGCCTCGATACTTAGGATTGGGATATGAAAGAGGGGACCTTGGAGAGTCTTCCAAGATGGGTTCCAAAACTTCGGAGGCAAGTAAAGCTTGAAATGGCCAACTTAAGAGATTGCAGGAACACTTCACAAAAGGAAATGGTGCATCACTTCAGGATTGTGGTAGTGAATGCAAGTCGTCTCCAAAGAAAAGTGAAGATCAGCATGGAAGGTATAATGGTCATGTTTTTATTAATTCCCCTTTTGATTATAACAAGCATAATCAAGTAAACCGGAACTTGTGGAAACTTTATCCATGTACTTATTGTCATTCACTTAAGCATTGTGTTGCCAAGTGTTGGAAGAGACAAACTTTGTACAGGAAACCTATGTCATCCAAGAAGGAAACACAATGTAAAGGCTCAAGTCCACAATGGAAGAAGGAGAAGGTTAAGCAAGTCTGGATGCCGAAAACGCGTTGTACGTTTTTCAACAAGAGTGGACATCAAAAGACTAGTTGTTGGAAGCTTAATCCAGAGCTTCGTCCAAAGAAGGGCAAGAGGATTTTTCATGCACCCATGAAGGAGGACGGATTACCAGCGAAGCAAGAAGAACACCGTGAAGGAAAGAAAGCAATCACTTGGTTCTGCCAGAAGTGGATGTCTCAGCTTCATTGTGTTTTTCTTCCCCTGATGTAATCATCTTTCAGAGACAAAGAGCAAGCCGGGTGGCCTATCCCGAGCTTGTGGAGTGGTCAATAACCTTTTGGGGGACCAAAAGGTCTTATTGTTGGGAGGTGTGATCCGAAATCGGATTCAGAAGCCTGTCAGGGCATGAAAATGCTCAAAAATGAAAGTGCTTGGAATTCGACGAAACCAACACCATTGCGTCTGTCTCGTCTTCCTGATTCTGGTGATATAATTTTTATGTCAAACAAAGTCCGTATGAAGAAGATATCGCATTCTGTCCGCCAAGCCAAACAGGCAAAATTTTGGGATGCTGACTGTACTTGTAGTGGTGACACGTGTCGGTCCATACAAGACACGTGGTAGGCCCATACGCTCACACGTGGCAGGTTCCGTACAGGACACGTGGCGGCTTCAGGGAGTGCCACGTGTCAGGCTGATTTTGATTTTTCGACTCGCAGTTGGACCAATCCCAAAGTGACACGTGTCACCACTGGAAGGGTGACACGTGGCAGGGTGACATCAGCAGCTGACGTGGCAGGTTGATGCGACAAGTGACTGGGTGTACGAAAAGTGATGTGGCAAGGTATAGAAGCTGACGTGGCAAGGATGACGTGGCGTACGAAAATGACGTGGCTCAGATGACGTGGACCAATCAGAAGCCGAAACGTGTCAAGGTTTGATTGGTGGTTATGGTGCCAGGTGGCCTAATCACGGGCTGCCACGTGGCACCCCGGGTTTAGCCAATGAGGGCTATGTCAAAATTTTTTGGGGCCCGGGAGATTCGAACCCCAGACCTCCCACTATGCCAACGACTTAACATAATCAGTATAACCGTTACGCCATTGTTTGGTTCTTGTTTGGTGTACCATTTCACATGCATTTAAAGTCGGTGTATTGCATATGGCACGGGGGGAAGGGTCGGGGCCTATCCCTAGCCCCCGGAGCATTGTTATGTGACCACACCATGAGACCGGGCGTGAATATAAACGATTAGCGTGGTTATTGTTACACCCCGGTTCTATGTAGTACATGTGACCACCAATGCAGGCGCCAATGTATACGGAGCGCGGGGTAAGTATTAAGCCCGCAGTTATATTCGTTGCCATGTGACCAGTGTTGCATGGGGGGGGATTGTTGAATTATTAAGCCACAGTTATATGTTTTAGCCACGGTTCTATGCAAACGACCATACGACCAAGCGCTGAGTGCAGAAGGGGCCAACGGTTAGCCTATCGGCTAGCGCATGGCCATATGGTTGATAATATGACCAAGAGCGCGCCCTTTGTGGGGCTGCGCCTAATTTTTAACCAATTATATAGTTTAAAAGTGGTTATTTAACCAATTTATGGGTTTTTAACTATTGTTTGCCCATTTTTAATGTAATTGGGAGTTATTGGGCTTTTTTAGAGCCTAATTTTTGGGAGGAAGTTGGGGATGAGAAACCAACTTTCCCACTATTTAACCAAGGCCATTTTGGGGCCAAGGGGTTAGTTTTTTAACAGCTTTTGGACGGTTTTGGAGAGCAGAGATGCTAAGGCAAAGCCAAGTCAAATCCAGTTGGAGGCAGGGAAGTTGTTGAGAAGGAGATGCTGTCGGACGATTTCTGAGAGCTCGGGACATCCGTTTCAGGTGTCGTAAGTTGTGCAAGATTCTAGAGATCTGGGCGAACATGACCAGATCAGTCTAGATGCCATTCGGCATTGTAAAKATGTACTATTAATCTTTTGAACAGAAATAAAGAAGCCTCCCTCGSAGAGAAAAGGCCCGGAGACGTAGGCAAAGTTGAGCCGAACTCCGTTATCAACCTGTGCATTATGGTTTGTTGTTTTTCATTGCATTTCAGATCTTCAAATATGTTAATGGTTGTATAATTCATTCTCTTTTCTCGTTCTTTCGTTAAGTTTCCCAATGGTCAATTAATGCATGCAAATAAAACTCAACCATAAGTCATTTCGAAAAATCCTCACGGATCAAGTGGTATCAGAGCTAGTTGACGTTTGGATTTGAGTTTTGCATGTTAGCCAGGGAAGAGCACATATCAAGGAGGAAAATGGCATCTACAGGAGGACTTTTTCAAGACGAGAAGAAGTTCAGATATTCGGTGTTTGCCATGGCCGAGATGGTGAAGGTGTTGTATGAAAACTTCTTGGAACGAAAGAGCACGGTTCAAGTGAAAGCTTCAAAGAACAACAAAGGAAAAGAAGCATTGAAGGAAGTGCCTTCTACATCTGTTTCAGACAANATATCTGAGGTATGCAGTGAAGGTTTCTCAGCAAATTTTCCTCATTCTCATCAAGTTGGTTTTGGTGAATTCGAAAAACACACCAAAGGTGTAGGTTTGAGAATATTAACCAAGATGGGTTATGAAAAAGGAAAGGGCCTTGGACGTCGAGGTCAAGGCATTGTAAACCCTATTGAGGTTGAGGAAAGGCCTCAATACTTAGGATTGGGACATGAAAGAGGGGACCTTGGAGAGTCTTCCAAAACTTCGGAGGCAAGTAAAGCTTCAAATGGCCAACTTCATACATTGCAGGAACACTTCACAAAAGGAAATGGCGCATCACTTCAGGATTGTGGTAGTGAATGCAAGTCGTCTCCAAAGAAAAGTGAAGATCAGCATGGAAGGTATAATGGTCATGTTTTTATTAATTCTCCTATTGATTATAACAAGCATAATCAAGTAAACTGGAACTTGTGGAAACTTTATCCATGTACTTATTGTCATTCACCTAAGCATTGTGTTTCCAAGTGTTGGAAGAGACAAAATTTGTACAGGAAACCTATGTCTTCCAAGAAGGAAACACGACGTAAAGGCTCGAGTCCACAACAGAAGAAGGAGAAGGTTAAGCAGGTCTGGATGCCGAAAAATCGTTGTAAGTTTTGCAACAAGAGTGGACATCAAAAGACTAGTTGTTGGAAGCTTAATCCAGAGCTTCATCCAAAGAAGGGCAAGAGGATTTTGCATGCACCCATGAAGGAGGACGGATTACCAGTGAAGCAAGAAGAACACCGTGAAGGAAAGAAAGCAGTCACTTGGTTCTGCCAGAAGTGGATGTCTCAGCTTCATTGTGTTTTGCTTCCCCTGATGTAATTATATTTCAGAGACAAAGAGCAAGTCGGGCGGCCTATCCCGAGCTTGTATAGTGTTCAATAACCTTTTGGGGGACCAAAAGGTCTTATTGTTGGGAGGTGTGATCCGAAATCGGATTCAGAACCCTGTCAGGGCATGAAAATGCTTAAAAATGAAAGTTCTCGGAATTTGACGAAACCAACACCATTGCGTCCGTCTCGTCTTCCTGATTCCGGTGGTATAATTTTTATGTCAAACGGATTCCGTATGAAGAAGATATCGCATTATGTCCGCCAAGCCAAACAAGCAAAATTTTGGGATGCTGACTGTACCTATCCGTACAGTCCGTACATGACACGTGTCAGTCCGTACAGGACACGTGGCAGGTCCATACATTGACACGTGGTAGGTTCCGTACAGGACACGTGGCAGCTTCAGGGAGTGCCACGTGTCAGGTTGATTTGGACTTTTCAGCGCGCAGTTGGACCAATCCCGAAGTGAAACGTGTCACCACTGGAAGGGTGACACGTGGCAGGGTGACGTCAGCAGCTGACGTGGCAGGTTCACGCAGCAAGTGACTGGGCGTACGGCAAGTGACGTGGCAAGGTACGGAAGCTGACGTGGCAAGGATGACGTGGCGTACGGAAATGACGTGGCTCAGATGACGTGGACCAATCAGAAGCCGACACATGTCAAGGTTTGATTGGTGGTTATGGTGCCACGTGGCCCAATCACGGGCTGCCACGTGGCACCCCGGGTTTAGCCAATGAGGGCTATGTCAAACGTTTTTGGGGCCCGGGGGATTCGAACCCTGGACCTCACACTATGCCAACGACTTAACATAATCCGTATAACCGTTACGCCATTGTTTGGTTCTTGTTTGGTGTACCAATTCACATGCATTTAAAGTCGGTGTATTGCATATGGCGCGGGGGGAACGGTCGGGGCCTAGCCCCAGCCCTCGACGCATTGCTATGTGACCACACCACGAGACCGAGCGCGAATATAAATGATTAGCGCGGTTATTGTTAGACCCCGGTTCTATGTAGTACATGTGACCACTAATGCGGGTGCAAATGTATACGGAGCGCGGGGTAAGTATTAAGCCCGCGGTTATATTCGTTGCCATGTGACCAGTGCTGCGCGCGGGGGAATGTTGAATTATTAAGCCACAGTTATATGTTTTAGCCAAGGTTCTATGCAAACGACCATACGACCAAGCGTCGAGTGCAGAAGGGGTCAGCGCTTAGCCTATCGGCTAGCGCATGGCCATATGGCTGATAATATGACCAAGAGCACGCCCTTTGGGGGGATGCGCCTAATTTTTAACCAATTATATAGTTTAAAAGTGGTTATTTAACCAATTTATGGGTTTTTAACTATTGTTAGCCCATTTTTAATGTAATTGGGAGTTATTGGGCTTTTTTAGAGCCTAATTTTTGGGAGGAAGTTGGGGATGAGAAACCAACTTTCCCACTATTTAACCAAGGCCATTTTGAGGCCAAGGGGTCAGTTTTTTGATATCTTTTGGACGGTTTTGGAGAGCAGAGATGCTGAGGCAAAGCCAAGTCAAAGCCAATTTGAGGTAGGGAAGCTGTTGAGAAGGAGATGCTGTCGAACGATTTCTGAAAGCTCGGGACATCCGTTTCAGGTGCTGTAAGTTGTGCAAGATTCTAGAGATCTGGACGAACATGACCAGATCAGTCTAGAAGCCATTCGACATTGTAAATATGCAGTATTAAGCTTTCGAACAGAAATAAAGAAGCCTCCCTCACAGAGAAAAGGCCCGGAGACGTAGGCAAAGTTGAGTCGAACTCCGTTATCAACCTGTGCATTATGGTTTGTTGTTTTTCATTGCATTTCAGATCTGCAAATATGTTAATGGTTGTATAATTCATTCTCTTTTCTCGTTCTTTCGTTAAGTTTCCCAATGGTCAATTAATACATGCAAATAAAACTCAACCATAAGTCATTTCGAAAAATCCTGACGGATCATTAGATGGGATCAGAAGACACTAAAGTATTTGAAGCAATGGAACTTTATTGGTTATGCTTTTCATGGAAGATGAGGATAAGCCCCCAGATAACTAGAAACTAAGTTTACTATCTTATGTCCAGTGGATTTTGGGATCAACTTCAAGGTGAGAGATTGGGATTTAGTTAAGGATGAGGGATCAACTTCAAGGTGAGAGATTGGGATTTAGTTAAGGATGAGGATATAGTCAAAGTGATGGAACTTTGGGATCTCAACTCAATTATTGTGGATGATGCACTTGAGAAGACATAAAAAGCAATGATAAAGTCTCTGAAAGTCTACGCCAATGTGAGCCAAAACATCTCATAGTTAATACATTTTTTTCTTTTTCAATCTTGTTTTGAACCTAATGTATTGCAAAGTTATATAGATTTTCCCATAATATAAATCTGTTTTAGTTTTGGTAAGCCTTAGGCACCTATGAATGTACCAACCATATGATATCTATATAGATATATATATTACATTTTCAATTTATATATTAGATATATAAAAAATATTTACATAATATTCTATTATTATTATTTATATTTAATTATTTATTAAGTTTAAAGGCATATATCTATTGAATATGGGCACAATTAATTATTTTTTAATTATAAAAACTAATCTTATGGCTAGTAATTGAAGATGCTGGCATATTTTTAGTAGTCCTCCTAAATCAATAAATGAGATTTCATATTCATAACTCTTTAGCATTTTTTAATGCTTCCTTATTTACTTTTTCACATTTACTTAATATCATTAATATTTTATTGCCATTATCAGTGATTTCCAAATTTACCTAATTAATAAAGATATATAAAACATTCTACCATTATCAATGATTGCCAAATTAAAGTGATCAAAAATGTATAAAACACCTCATTATCAAATTCCGTTCAAGTTCGATTGCTTCAATAGTCTTTCGGTATTCATCAGCCACAATCATGTGGCTTTGCTAGTTACTTTGATATGTGAGGTGTTCATCAGCCACAATGTGCTACTTACTTTGATCTATGAGTGATTACGCCGAAGGCGTTTTATAAGGGAGAGTGACTCCTTAGCAGTACATCCAAGGTATTTCTTGGAAATGCAAGGTCACATTCTGGTCGTTGCGCCTTGTACAGCCAAGGAGATTTGTAGATCTCGCTGCCAAATACAAAAGTCATTTCACTACCTATCCCCTTCTTCTGGTCTTTTGTTTTCACACCTTCTTGTATCGCATTAAAGGTCTTATTTATGCTCTAAACCGTTATGGGGGATGGGTTTTGGCTCTTTTGTTCACCGAATGTTTTTGGGATTTCGGTACAAGTCTGCTAAAAAGATTTTAGAGGTATTTTTCTAAACATTAAAGTTAGGTAGGCTTCAAGATTTCAACTACTTTACATCTCTGAAGTTCAGAGGGTCTGATCTCACGAATCATATTGTTATTTCGATTTAGGCTTTGCACTCACGTGTCAGTTCATTTTTTTCACAATATAGAAGATCCTTGAGATCTTCAACCCTTTCGAGGGCATCTGCTTATCCATTCAGATTTGTCTATATATTTCTGCTTATCAATGATAAGTATTTCCACCATTCCTTTGCTTGGTTGATCGTGGATGAGAGGTGCATTTAGGGGCGTCTGAACTTTTCAATCTTCTAAATGGTTTTTTTGGGAAGCAGAAGGTCATCATGGATGGCATTAGTTACTAAGAACGAGAGATGGAAAATACAGAAGCTAATAATATATGCGAAAATAGAAAACCCACATTAGAGGTTAGGTATGGAGAATACGGGAATGTACACCTGTTTAAATGATGGAAACATTACCATTACTTGAAATCCACTGAACTAAAACTTCCCCAAAACACATAGACCCCAAAGAAAATGCCATACACGTCTGGTCAGCACCTCCAACCAAGTTGCACATTTATCGAACTTTGGACAAAGTCAAATCCCCCATATATATTTTGATCAAAGCAAAAATTGTTGAATAAACTTATTATAAAAGTTTGTGAACATAAACTTTGTTGATATCCGAGTTGGTCACATGCAATAAATAGTACAGTAAATAAATAGTGAGCAGGGGCGTGACAGAGGTTGCTAGCTTGGAAATTGCATTGAGGTAAGATTGTCTGGATACTATTTTAGAAATTGCATTGTTTAAGAACGGAAACTCTTTGTATACAGATCTCCTTTGAAATTGTTCAACAATGAGTTGGTTTCTGAATTATGTTTGAACGTGTAAGTCCCACACTACCATAATCAAGAAGAGATTAAGTTTTGAAGGCAGGTCGTCAAAGGAAGTCGCCTCTGAAGGTGAGTTGAATTAAGTTTTGAAGGCAGGTCGTAAAAGGAAGTTAAAATAAGTGCCTTCAACAGAATTCTTGAAAGCTCACATGTTATAAGGTATACATCATATAAGGAAACGAATGTGAATGTTTCATCATAGAGAATGAGTGCTTAGAGAGAATAAGTGGAGAGTTTACATAAAGAATTCTTTATAGCTGAGTGTTGGGTGTTTTATGGAGTTTATATTTTTTTTTATTATTATTTTTAAATGGGTGCATCAATCATAATGGATATGCTAGCTTGAAGAGTGTTAGCATTTAACTTGTAATTTACAAATTAATTATATATGAAAACATAATTTCAATTTTATTACTATTGAAATCCTAATTATAAATAAATGACAAAGTTTTTGAAAGGAATTTATTGCAAAATAGTTGAAGAGAAGTGGTTTTGAGTTTTTGATGGCCAAAGTTCTAGACATTGTTGTTGTAAGAGCTACAACCTTATGTGTTTTTAGATTTTTAATACATTTGTTTCTAAAAATGTATTAAAAATCAATGTATTAACCTTAGAGGTAAGACATTGTTGTTGTAAGAGCATGTTACAAGTTTGCTAGAAGTTACAGTGGATTCCAACAATTGCTAGGTTTAACTTTTTCTATTGAAACATGGAAATGTAATACTAAAAAGTTGAAATCATATATTTATGAAAAAGTCCTAGTTAGTTTTGGGAAAATGTTGTCTACTTGCCTTATGAGAACCTTGGAAAGTGATGATCCCTTTATTTCTATGATTGAATTGAGGCCTCTCCGAGATGGCATGTGTACACAAGCTAAGCCCGAAACAATGTTGCCTTTAGTCCATAAAATTGACATTGATAAAAAATGAGATGTAAATGTGCATTTTCAAACTTTTTATAAATATACGTTTAGTCTGTAGAATTAACATTGGTGGAAATTCGAAAATTGACATTGGTGGAAATTCGAATGTAAATAAGCGTTTTCAAACTTCTCTTAAATATTCATGTTACAGAACACAAAAAAAACCAAAATGTTCAAACAACATAACATAACAATTTGATCTCACTTCCGCGTTTCCTTTCCCCGCTTCGGGGTTATGCTAGTTTATTTATGTAGTCAGAAATGAGTTTCCTCACGTCTGTTGAGGAGTCTGCATTAAACAGGCAGAACAACAGAATATTGACGATGGTTTTGTCCTCATAGTACTCTCCAACCCACGATTCGATTGGACAGGCGTTTTGGGGTTGGAGATGATATGACGAAGGGCGGTCGTCAAGAAATATAACGTTTTTCAGATCCCTTCCGAGCACAGACAGGTCTTTCACGTCGTCGAGGACTCCTTCAACTTTGCTGCAATGCCCACGGTACAAGCGGTGTGTGGACGGAATTATATTCATCTTTGTATTAATGCGAGTGCTGTCTGTGGCGGGCAATGAATCCATCATAGCGTCGGCATATTCTTTGGATGCTCCGGCGCACAATAGAATATCGTAGATTCCTGTGGCGGTGGCAGGCAAGGACTCCAACAGCGCGTCCACCACAGCATCGGCATATTCTTTGGATGCTGCGGTGAACACTACAATTTCGTACAACCCTGTAGCGCCCAAATGCTGCAACAATTCGTCCACCCCTGGCCTCTTCAACACGTAAAATGAATGTGTCACACCTCGTTGCTCAAAGGTGACCGAATAATCATAGCCAGTGGGCATGGGCGTCTTAGTCGAATGCACCAACGTTCCATCCAAATCTAAAACCAGCGTTTTTCTATTTGGATTTCCTTCTGCCATGGGAGGTAAAACGCCCCACGCCTCGGAGTTGGAGCGTTGGTTCACAGGCTCAGGCACGTGAGTGGTATTAACATTTGAGGATTCTCGTTCTTCTTGGACAACTACTGCGTCGCCATTATTATTATCATCATTCAAAGGCACAGTCACGTGACGGGTATTAACATTTGAGAACTCTCCTTCTTGGACAGCTACTCCATCCCCATTATTATCATCATCATTCACAGGCACGTGAGGCCCGTTAACATTTGACCATTCTCCTTCTTGGAAAACTACTCCATTGCCATTACGGGTTGAATTCTGCGTTGCCATCTTTGTTGATTAATGGAGACCCAAAGATATATAAGATAGCAACAGGAGGAGCAGCCTTGTGTTCAATTCAATTCAACAGGGATTTGAATTGAATATTCAATTAATGAATCAGCCAATTAATGAATCAGCCCGCTACAGTCTAGCTTACAGTGAAGAGAAGTTGGCAGAGGGGATGTTATATTTCAAGTAGAGGAATCAAACTTGCAATGAAACGGACACGGCCCTTAACAATAGACACCATCTAATCGGTTTGCCACGCTTCGTTAGGTGATGAAGATGGCCAATAAATCATGTTAGCCCCAAGATTGGATCAATCATCTCCATTTCTAGTCGTGCTTTCCATTACAGTGCATTTAATCCATCATTCTAATTGATATGTTTAGAAGATTTATCATAGGTAATCCGGTTGTTCCATGAATGAAAGTGTCATAAAAAAAATTATTGAGCAGAAAAGAGTATATCTATTGAAGATGGTCATAATTAATGATCTTTTAATTATAAAAACTAATTTTATGGTTAGTAATTGAAGATGCTGGCATATTCTTAATCCTCCTAAATCAATGAATAAAATTTCATATTCATAACTTTTAAAACTATAACTTTATACAAATTTTTTATAAATGAAAAATAAAAATAGTTGAGTTTATCCACATTTTAATTTATTCCATATATTTAACTTACTCCATATATTTATATAATGTTGTAAAAAGAATAAAAACATTTCAAATTTTAGTAATGAAAAGATGTGTTAATTTCCAATATATATTCCATATTTAGAAAATTGTTAGAAGAAAATGAAAAAAATGGTTAGAAGAAGATAAATAGTTTATTTGTTTTGATAAAACTCACATAGAAGTGACATGGGAGATATTAAAAGGTAAAGTTATAAATGAAATCAAGTTGTTTAATAAAGTTGAAGAATATATATATATATATATATATATATATATATATATATATATATATATATATATATATATATATATATATATATATATATAATTGTTGAGGATTTGGGAGCTTTGCAGTTTTTCTTGAGTCCCCAAGTTTCTCGACTTGTGACTTTTCTCCTTCCTCAACATCAACTTTTAGGGTTTTCACTCACCTTGGAGGTCTAGATGTTTTCCAGTCCTCGGTTTATTCTCAACCATCCATGGTGTGGCCCTCGATGTTTGAGTCTCTGGAGGTCTTTATGAAGACAGAGGTCATCAACTATGGTGTTGATCCTAGAGATACGAAAGACATCTTCTTGTCAAATCAAGAATGTATTGCTATCCAGTGGAGCCAACGTACAGATAAATTGGAGCCCTCTCCTCCTTCGATCACGATAGTTGGTAGATCTAACGATAATTTTGACCTTCGGGACTCTTTCGCTCACATGGATCTAGATTTAGAGTCTCTATCAAGGTTTCTCCCCTCGAACTCTGCTCATGACGACCTTAATTCCCCCTCGGTATGTGAACTTTCCCCCCTTTGGTTCATGGTATCCCTCTATCCCATATCCTTTCTCCTCATTCTCGCCCTCCCTCTTCTTATTCCCTTCACTCTCACCCTTTGTATCTTTTTGTCTTCCCACCTCCCATTCTACTGGTTCCCTAGAAGTGTCTAGTAAGTTGGTAGCGCAAGAGTCAAAGGATCCCAGACGTTCAAAGAAGTGTATCAGAACACGTGAAGACAATGTATCTATGGTAGTTGGCAAGAATGTAAGTTTGGAAGAAATCCTAAACATAATGGGGAACAATTTAGTTTGTCTCTTTAGTGGGAAGGTAGTGTGGAATTCCACTCTTAGGCGATGGGTTTTAAACAATTGGAATTTATTGTTGGGGTATTCATCAGTTTTCTTTGTCATGGCCTGAGGTTGGGTTTGCTTTAACTTTCTCACTGTTGAAGAAGTTGAGCGCATCTTGGAGAGAGACTGGTGTTGGGGTCCTTCCAGGATGATTTTGCAGACATGGGAAGTAGCAGTTCCCGTCTTCGTGTGGTTGTGAAGCAGTAGTTCCCGCCTTCCCTAGCTCTAGTTCAATCGATGTAAAGGTGGCAGTCAAGGACTCCATTGTTGACACTAAAGAAGAAACAAGAAATGTTGAACCACTTTCTGGTAAGATATATTATGTTCTTATGGTCTCGTTGCTTACGCATTCTTCTTCGAAAGCTAAGGAGGCCCCTCACACCTTCTCCCCACCTATAGAAACTAGTGTCAAATATGTTCCTTCGATGTGTCTCGTGGAAGCTATCCCCCATGCTTTGTTTTCTCCCCCCTCCCTGCCTCCTTATACCTCTCCCTCTCACCCTTCTTCTCCCCTAAGGATTAGGATTTGTCAACCTCCCTTCCTTCGTCTCCTTTGGGAGCCTCCCCTTCCTATACCTCTCCCTACTTGTTATCCCCTTCCCACGAAGGGTCATCTGCTGAAGTACTTTTCCCTCCCCTCTTGCAATTTTCAAGTCTCCCATATCCTCAGGGTATGCTCTTAGATCTAGAGAAAAAACTCAGGATGGTTCCTCTTCGATAAGAGGGGGGGGGGGGTATATTTGGACTCTCACCACCCTAATCTAGTAGGTCATATATCACATTTGGAGAAATCTCAAGAGAAAGTGGTGCAAGACATGAAAAAACGTAAACAAAATACCATTTATAGGGCCCTTGGAGTAAGAAAATCCCTCAAACGGGTTCCCCCATGAAACTTCTCTCTTTCAACACAAGAAGGGTAGGGGGTGCCCGCAAATTTTTTTCCCTCAATAGGCTCGTTACAAGCCACAACTGTAATATCCCTCGGTAGTGCCCCAGTTATATTATGAATTGTAATCATGATTATGATTTGTAATCATGTTTTGTAGGCTGGTGAGCTAGGTATTGATAAGCTGGTGGGATTATGTGTTTATTAGGCCAGAGATCTTAATTATTAAGGCCAGGAGCCTGATTTTGTATATCTAGTTATGCAGATCATTAATATAATATATAAACATCGCTGCGTGTCGACTGACCACAAAGAAAGAGTGATGGGGGGCTAATATTCCATAGAATGGGTAAGGGAGAGGGGGCTGAAAGGTTGGAAGAGGGGCTAAGCTTGAGGGCTTAAGTCCTTGAGAATAATATTTTATTATTATTCTAGAGTTGTGGGACAAACATGTGTTTATTCTAAGTCTTGGGAGAGGCAACGCATGCAGCTCCAATTTGTGCAAAAGGGAACGCATACTCGGTGGAGTGCATGCAGCTTCATGGGCGACATGTGTCGGCCCAGGCACATGCAATTTAACCTAAGAATTGAGTCATAATGGGGGTTCGTTCTGCGAGTTTCCCAATCGGTTGTCTGAACCTTGTTACCTATGCGTTTGATCTCTTTATGCATACCTCACACAGCTTTGAAACTTGAAACCATCAGGCCAACACGTGATGTTTTCCCTGAGAAGCTGACACATTCTCAGTCTATATCATTTTACCTCTGCATTGGACCTCTGCATAACCATGCACATCTGAGAAACCAGTCGGGAGGGAAAGGCCAACCTATGTGTCCTGTGAACCCGATTTTATCCACATTGCAAACCTGAGTTCATGCTTAACTGCTTGGGTGGTTGTCGTCTGTGAAACATGATCATACTGTAATTGTCTATGTCATGTGTGTTATAATTGTGGGTTGTTTTGGCCATGCAGTCCCTTGGCTGAGTTTGATTAGCTACCATCATTCATTCCTTGCTGAGTCTTATTTTTGTTCTCCTTGTACTGGAACGGAGCTGAAGAAGCAGGTTGTCAGGATTGTGTGCAACACTCTCTCCAGGTGAGAGAGGTGGTTGTGGTTGAAGAAGCAGGTTGTTAGGTCTGTGGGAGACTCTCTCCAGGTGAGAGAATGCACTGAGGAAGTGAGAACTCCTGGAAGGGATCGTGTAGCTACCACAAAGCTCGGAGAATTCAAGTTTGGCATGTTGCTGAAGCCCAAGGCAAGGGAGGTTTAGTAGCCGAAGGACTTTCTTGGTGACAGTGAAGGTGTATACTCTTGGGGTGGGACAGGCATGTGGGGAATGAGAGTCTGTGAGCAGTGGGAATAAGTGGCTCCTAGGAGAAAATCCTTCCTCATAAACTATGTGTTTTCCATTGACCTTGCCTAGCCTAGAATTCCCTTTCCTGTTGGAGATTAGTCCCAACTCAGGGGTGACCTAATGCTTAGAGTGATGAGCATCGACATCTAAGGCTGGGAGGTTCGTGGAAGGCCTGTACGCAATTGGTGGTGTTATGCCAGTTTAAAAGATAAGTGTTAACTGTGTGCTTAATTTATATGTGATGCATGTTAATTCCGTTGCAAGTTTGAATTGTTGATAATTATGTTTAAGTCTGTATGACAGTAGTAAATCCATGTTAAATATGTTAATTTGATTTAATGCATATTATTTATAAATATATGAATATATATTTTGCATAGTAGCATTTCCTGATAGTGGGGTTGATGGTTGGGGATGTTACAATATGGTATGAGAGCATGGTTACAACACTGAACCTGGATGGTCCATGTTAGTGGAAGTTGAAGAAAAAGTTTCGAAAGAATTGAAGTCGAAGCAGACAAAATTCGAAATCAGAGCCCATGGTTTCAACGCTGAGCCTGGATGGGCTGGATAAGTGGTATTTGGAACCAAGGTTTCGAGCGGAAATGGTGTTCGGATGGAACCAATTTCAAACCTTAGATTGTTTTTGACTTCCAAGGGGTTACTTGGCCATGTCACGAAGCTCAGGAGGAGTAGCGGTAGAATAAAACCGCACTCGACGTGGTATTTGACCACAGAGAGAGAGCACTCAACACTTGGGGTGTTGGAGTCGTAGGATCGGTTTGGAAGGAGAGTCCTTTATGATTGTCACATATGGGGAAGGTGCAGAGGAGTTAAACCGGAAGCCCTTTGGACTTTGCGACTTCAGTGAAGTTTGATGCCAGAAAAAAGAGAAGGGTCGAAGCCCGAAGCTCCAAAGTGGATCTACACCGTAGATGTGGAGAGGAGAGCTCGATCGTTGGATTAACCAATGTCGAAAGATCAAACACGGTAGTGAAGGGGGAAAGCTCCTGAAGAGCCGAAGTGGTGAGTCATGATGATGTCACCTGGAGGTGACGTGGACACATGGGATGTGTGCCACATGTCAGTGAGTTTAGAACCCATGGAAGATTGAAATGGCATTTGGAACGTGACAAGTGTCACCCATCTGAATAAGCCACGTATCAGTTGTTAGTATTCCGTTGTGTGGCATCCTTTGTGAACATAGTTAGTGGAGCCTGCATTTACCTAACATAGTTAAAGGTCGGAGGACCCACAGTGGTGTTGATTACGATACATCAAGATCAACAGCCAGAAGGAATTGTAGGGACCCAATTTGCATGAAAGCTAATTCTCCAAGGTGGTCCCGCAATCCAAATCGCGGTTTCACTGAGGGGTTACATGTCAGCGTTAAGAGAATTGCGGGATGAAAAGCGGGTTATTCTAAACCACCATTGCATGCCCCCCCAATTTGGAAAAGCGTAAGTGATGTGACGTAATGACGTCAACAAAGTGTCATGGAAGTGTTCAGATATTAATGGTTTGGGGTGTGCGGATGTGAAATATTCTGAAGTACCGAAGACCCGAAACTTAGACACCTGAGGTTCCACAGGGAGTGTCAGTCGTTGGATGTTGGGTAGATGTGGACCATTGATCCACCCTACTGCGCGAGTTCGATAACTCGGAACTCCGAGTGACTGTTGTGTTATGCTTGGAAATCTTCTGAAGCTGAAGGTGGAAGGCACGAGTACGCACTTATTGATCTATCACTTGGTCACAACCCATGGTTGCATGGGTTGGGGACTAAGAGAAAGGGGCTAGTGCTTGAAAACTTAGCAGAGAAGAGCTCTGAAAGAAAAAATGTGTGGGGATTCTTGATTGAACGAGAATTACAAAGAATGAAAACTGAACATTTTCTTGAATCATATTTGTTTTTGAATGTTGTGGGATTTGTTAAGGAATGATAACCTAACAAATTTTGGTTATCTGCACACTATGTTTACAGAAGTTTAACGAGTGCCAGAACCGAATATAATCGTCACTGAGTGCAAAATAAATGGAAGAGGCACGAACTGCTTCCAGTTCAGAGAATGAAGCTAAAGGGATGGATGTTCATTTAGGAGTTGAAGGGTTGAACTCCAATAGGCATGGAGAAGATATAGATAAGTAAGAGCATGTGATGAAAATCATTGAAAGATTTCAAAAAGATGCCCAAATTCACCGAGCAGATAGCAAGAAGCTTATGAAAGCTAAGGAACAGTAGGGAGAATTCAACTTAAAGTTGATGAAGAGTTTGGAGAGAATAGAAAAGAAGTTGGACAATGAGAGAGACTCGAGCAAAACAACGATTCACCAGACTTCTGAGGGAAGAAGATCAAGGAGTGTTGGTAGACACCATCATCACTCCCAAGGTCGCTCCAAGAGGAGGGCACACAGAAGTTTAAGTCCATCTCCTACCATAAAGCACAGGAGATCTAGAGTGGATGAACTGAAGGGAGAAATGAACAATATTAAGCCTCCTACGTTTGATGGAGAACACAAGAAGGAGGAATATGCTAAAACATGGTTGCTTGGCATGAGGAAATATTTCCAACTGCAGAATTATTTCTCTCATGCAGAAGGAAGAATTACAATTTATCAATTGAAAGGAAAAGCATCCATGTGGTGGGATCAGCTTGTGAAGGTAGAACACATTATAGAGAAATATATCACTTGGAAAGAATTCAAGAGATATTTCGAGAAGAAATAATTGACTAAAAGATACTATGACAGAAAGATGAAAGAGTTTTTTGAACTCAAGTTGGGCAACATAACCATTGATGAATATGAACAAAGGTTTTTGGAATTACTGAACTATGTTACATTCATCAAAGATGAGACTGTCAAGATTCAAAGATATATGAATGGACTGCCACCTTCCATTAGGGACAAGATTCAATATGATGACCATAAAACTATGGAACAAATGATAAGAAGAGTGAAATGCTTATATGAGTATCAAAGAGAGAAGCCTACGTTCCGGAAGGCTTCGGAAGACAAGGAGAAATTCAAGCTGGACCAGAGGAAGAAGGCAACTAAGCCACCCTTTTTCAGAAACAGTCCTCAGGGACAACCATCTTTTAGAGAGCCCATGAAAGTTGAAGTGGGTAGGAAAATGCCAAGACCACCACCTATGGAATGTTGGGGTTGTAAAGGGAACCATAGGTACATGATTTCCTCCAAAGAAATGACAAAGTGAGAGTTTTCCACAATATACAACAGGCCAAAACACTGGAGGACATGGGCAGTATAATTCCCAAGATCTATGTAGCCCTGGACAACAAGCAAGTTGAGTATCAATCACACATGATTGAAGTGGAAGGTATGATCAATAGCCATCCCTTCACTATTTTAATTGATTCAGGGGCTAGCCATAGTTATATAGATCCTAGAGTGGTGGAAAGTTTGAATTTTTCGATAAGAAAACATGAGAAGTCTTGGTTAGTGCAGCTGGCTACAAGAACCAAGAGAAAAGTCACTTAGTTAGTTAATTCATGTTCAGTGGACATGAATGGACTGAGCACAAAGGTTGAATTGAATGTTCTGCCTTTAGGTTCTTATGACTATCTAATTGGAATGGACTGGTTGGACCAATACCATGCCATATTGGACTGTCGTAGCAAGGCATTCACTTGCCTAGATGAGGAGGAGAATCGAAAAATAGTCCAAGGAATTACCAGAGTTGTTGTTATTAGAGAAATCTCAACAATGTAGTTGGAGAAGCGCTACAGAAAATGTTGTCAATTATTTGCAGCCCATGTGGAGGAAGCATCTAAGGATGAGGTCTCAAAGATTGGAGATCATGCGGTACTAAATGATTTTGAAGATGAATTTCAGGAGCTACTCGGACTACCTCCGAAGAGAGATATTGACTTCTCTGTAAACTAGATTCCTGGAGCAGCTCCAGTGTCAAAAACTCCTTACAGAATGAGTACGCCAGAGATGAAAGAGCTGCAATTGTAGCTTGAAGAGATTCTGATGAAGGGGTATATACATCCAAGTGTGTCACCTTGGGGTGCCCCCATCCTATTCGTGAAGAAGAAGGATGGGATGTTGAGATTGTGTATTGATTTCAAACAGTTGAAAAAAGTAACTGTAAAGAACAAATATCATCTTCTGTGGATTGATGACCTCTTCGATCATTTGAAGGATGCGAAGATATTTTCGAAGATAGATCTTAGATCAATATATCACTAGGTAAGAATAAATGATCAAGACATCAGCAAGACCTCCTTTAAAACACAGTATGGTCACTATGAATTCACAGTGGTTCCATTTGGGTTGTCAAATGCACCCACTATTTTTATGTGCCTGATGAATGGTGTATTCAGGGACTATCTAGACAAGTTTGTCATAGTATTTTTGGATGACATTCTAGTGTATTCCAAGTCGGAGGAAGAGGATGAATAACATCTGAGGATGATGTTGCAGGTTCTAAGAGAGCACAACTATATGCCAAGTCGAGAAAGTGTTATTTTTATTAGGAGCATATCCATTACTTGAGGTATATTATTTCGAAGGATGGGATAGTTGTAGATCCTGAGAAGATTGAGGCCATTAGAGAATGGTCAGTGCCAAAGAATGTGACAGAAGTCAGATCCTTTATGGGTCTAGATGGTTATTACAGAAGTTTTATTGCAGGGTTCTCTAGGATAGCTCACCCTATCACTTCCTTGCAAAGGAAAGAGAAGAAATTTTAGTGGACAAAGGAATGTGAGAAAAGATTCCAGCTATTGAAGTAACTGTTAACCAGTGCTCCAATCCTGAGGATTGAAGATCCAAATGAAGACTTTGTAGTGTGTATAGATGCATGCAAATAAGGATTGGGAGGAGTCCTCAGTCAGAATGGATTCATAATCTGTTATGAATCCATAAATTTGAAAGAGCACGAAAGGAACTATGCAACTCATGACTTGGAGTTGGAAGCCATAGTACACACTCTAAAGAAATGGAGACATTACCTCATGGGAAGGAGGTTCGAACTAAGAACAAACCACAATGGTCTGAAATATTTGTTTGATAGGACAACCTTGAACACTAGACAGAGTAGGTGGTTGTACTTTCTCTGTGAGTACGGTTTTGATATCAATCGTATCAAAGGGAAGGAGAATAAAATGGTTGATGCACTCAGTAGGAGAGTACATGAATTACATGCTACAACCATTAGCATGTACCAAACTAATATTAAAAGCATAATTTTGGAAGCTGCAAATGCAGATTGGAAGTACAGGAATTCGGTAGAAAAGATACAACAAGGTGAGATGCCACAGAAAGTGGAGAATTATAAATTGGAATTCGATAGAATACTTATGTACAAGAAAAAAAATTATGTACCTAATGTCCAGGATTTGAAACTTATGGTCTTGAATGAAATGCATAATGTGCCTTATGTTAGGCACCCTGGATATCAGAAAATTGTGGCAATAGTCAAGAGCCATTACTTTTGGCCAGGTATGAAGAAAGCTATTGTTGAATACATCTCCAGATGTATGGAGTGTTAGAAGGTTAAAGTTGAGAACAAGAAAACAACAAGGTTGTTGCAACCTTTACCCATTTCTAAGTGGAAGTGGGAACTAGTGACAATGGATTTCATCACAGGATTTCCCAGGACCGGAAAGTAACATGATTCAATCATGGTGGTGGTAGACAAGCTTACGAAAGCTTCCCATTTAATTCCATTAAAGACTACTCATGAGGCAGCGGATGTTACCGACATCTTTATGAAGGAAGTAGCACGATTGCACAATATTCCCAAGAAAATTGTGTTTGAGAGAGACCTGAAATTTACCTCCAAGTTCTAGAAGGGATTGTTCAAAGGATTCAGAACGAATCTGAATTTCAACACTTCTTATCATCCTGAGCCTGATGGGCAGACAGAGAGAGTGAATCGAGTAATAGAATACATGCTAAGGATGTATGTGATGGACAAACCATCTAAATAAGAAGACTACCTACACTTGGTAGAATTCGCCTACAACAATGGATATCAAGAATTGTTGAAGATGAGCCCATTTGAAGCACTTTATGGCAGAAAGTGCAATACTCCAGTAAGTTGGGATAATCCAGCTGATAGGGTAGTAGTTGGGCCAGAGTTGCTCAAGGAAATGGAAGAATAATTGCTAAAAATTAAGCAGAATTTAAAGGCTACCCAAGACAGGCAGAAAAGTTATGTTGATAAAAACAGAACCCACTGAGAGTTTAAAGTGGGCGATCATGTTTTCCTAAAAGTAAAAGCCAATAGGAGTTCCCTGAAGCTGGGAAGCTGCTCCAAGTTGGCAGCCAAATTTTGTGGGCCATTTGAATTCCTAGAAAGGATTGGGCTAGTTGCATATATGCTTGCATTACCTACTTCCATGATTGTACATAATGTGTTTCATATTTCATTTCTTAAAAAATATATACCTGATGCTAATCATGTTATTGATTGGAATGTGATTTAGGTGGAGAAAGAAGGTGTCTTTCCAGTGCATCATGTATGCATATTGGACCGGAAAAGAAAACAACTTCGGAATCAAGCCATAGGGCTTGTAAAGGTCCAGTGGACTTGGTACGATCCTTAGGACGTGACATGGGAGCATGAGGATGGTATGCGGGCAGAATACCCACATCTTTTTGAAGATTTTGAAAATATTGTTGATGATATGTAAAGAGTTGCACTGAGGACAATGCAAAAATAAGGGGAGGGGATTGTAATATCCCCCGGTAGTGCCCCAATTATATTATGAATTGTAATCATGTTTATGAATTGTAATCATGTTTTTTAGATAGGTGAGTCAAGGATTGATAAGTTGGCGGGATTATGTGTTTATTAGGCCGGAGAGCCTAAGTATTAAGGCCATGAGCCTGATTTTTTATATGTAATTATGCAAATCATTAATATAATAATATATAAATATCGTTGCATGTTGACTGACCACGAAGAAAGAGTGATGGGGGACTAAGCTTCCACAGAATGGGTAAGGGAGAGGGGGCTGAAAGGTTGGAAGAGGGGCTAAGATTGAGGGCTTAAGTCCCTGAGAATAATATTTTGTTATTATTCCAGACCTATGGGACAAACATGTTTTTATCCTAAGTCCTGGGAGAGGAAACACATGCAGCTCCAACGTGTCCAAAAGGGAACACATACTTGGTGGAGTGCATGAAGCTTCATGGGTTACATGTGTCGGTGCAGGCACATGCAAATTAACCGAAGAATTGAGGCATGATGGGGGTTCTTTCTGCGAGATTTTTGATTAGCTGTCTGAACCATGTTATCTCTGCATCTGATCTCTGTATGCATACCTCACGCAGCTCTGAAACCTAAAACCGTCAGTCCAACCCATGATGTTTTCCTTGAGAATCTGACACATCCTCAGTTTGTATTTTTTTAACTCTACGTTGGACCTCTGGATAACCATGCACATCTAAGAAACTAGTCGGGAGGGAAAGGCCGACCTGTGTGTCCTATGAACTCGGGTTTATCCACACTGCAAATCTGAGTTCGTTTTTAACTGCATGGGTTGTTGTCGTCTGTGAAACCTGAGCATACCGTAATTATCTATGTCATGTGTGTTATAAATGTGGGTTGTTGTGGCCACACAGTCCCTTGGTTGAGTGTGATTGGATACCGTCATTCGTTCCTTGCTGAGTCTTACTATTGTTCTCCTTGTGCTGGAACGGAGCTGAAGAAGACGGTTGTTAGGCATGTGTGCAACACTCTCTCTAGGTGAGAGAGGTGCTTATGGTTGAAGAAGTAGGTTGTCAGGCCTGTGGGTGACTCTCTCTAGGTGAGAGAGTGCACGGAGGAAGTGAGAACTCCTAGAAGGGGTCTTGTAGCTGCCACAGAGCTCGAAGAATTCTGGTATGGCCTGTTGTTGAAGCCCAAGGCAAGGGAGGTTTTGCAGCCGAAGGACTGTCTTGGTGACAGTGAAGGTGTATACTCCTGGGGTGGGACAAGCATTTGGGGAATGAGAGTCTGTGAGCAATGGGAATAAGTGGCTCCTAGGAAAGAATCCTTCCTCATAAACTGTGTGTTTTTCGTTGAACTTGCCTAGCCTAGGATTCCCTTGCCCGATGGAGCTTTGTCCCAGCTCAAGGGTGACCTACTGTTGAGAGTGATGAGAAGTGCGGTCTAAGGCTGGGAGATTCATGGAAGGTCTGCATGCAGTTGGTGGTGTTACGCCAATTTAAAAGATAAGTATTAATTATGTACTTAATTTATATGTGATGCATGTTAATTCTGTTGAAAGTTTGAATTGTTGATAATTATGTTTAAGTCTGTATGAAAACAGTAAATCCATGTTAAATATGTTAATTTGATTAAATGCATATTCTTTATAAATATATGTATATATATTCCAGATAGTAGTGTTTCTTGACAGTGGTGTTGATGGTCGAGGACGTTACAATATGGTATCAGAGCATGGTTACAACACTGAACCTAGATGGGCCATATTAGTGGAAGTTGAAGAAAAAGTTTTGAAAGAATTGTTATCGAAGTAGACAAAATTCAAGTTCAGAGCCCATGGTTTCAACGTTAAGCCTGGATGGGTCAGATAAGTGGTCTTTGAAACCAATATTTAGAGTGGAAATGGTGTTCGGATGGAACCAATTTCGAACCTTAGAATGTTTCTGAGTGCGAAGGGGTTACTTGGCCATGTTACGAAGTTCATGATGAGTAGCGGTAGAATAAAACCATAGTCGGTGTGGTATTTGACCACAAAGAGAGAGCGCTCAACACTTGGGGTGTTGGAGATATAACATCTGTTCAGAAGGAGAGTCCTTTATGACCGTCAGATATGGGGAAGGTGCAGAGGAGTTAAACCGGAAGCCCTTTGGACTTCACGACCTCAGTGAAGTCTGATGCTAGAAATAAGAGAAGGGTCGAAGCTCGAAACTCTGAAGTGGATCTACACCATATATCTGGAGAGGAGAGCTCGACTGTTGGATTAACCAATGTCGAAAGGTCAAACATGGTAGTGAATGGCGAAATCTCCCAAAGAGCCGAAGTGATGAGTCATGATGATGTCACTTGGAGGTGATGTGGATACATGGGATGTGTGCCACGTGTTAGTGGGTTTAGAACCAGTGGAATAATGAAATGGAATTTGGAATATGATGAGTGTCACCCATCTAAATGGGTCGCATATCAGTCGCTAGTATTGCACCGTGTGGCATCCTCTGTGAGTAGGGTTAGTGGGGACTGAGTTTACGTAGCGTAGTTAAAGTTTGGAGGACCCATAGTGGTGTTGATAACGATACATCAAGATCAATGGCCAGAAGGCATTGCGGGGACCCAAGTTGCATGGAAGCTAATTCTCCAAGGTGGTCCCAAAATCCAAACTGCAATTTCACTGAGGGTTTACATGTCAGTGTCAGGAGAATTGTAGTATGAAAGGTAGGTTACTCTAAACCATTGTTGCATTCCCCCGTAATTTGGAAAGGCGTAATTGATGTGACGTAATGACGTCAACAAAGTGTCATGGAAGTGTTCAGAGATTAATGGTTCGAGGTGTGCGGATGTGAAATCTTCCGAAGTCCCGAAGTCCTGGAACTCAGACGCTTGAGGTTCCACAATGAGTGTCATCCGTTGGATGTTGGGTAAATGTGGATCATTGATCCACCCTACTGTGCGATTTCGATAACTCGGAGCTCCGAGTGACTGTTGTGTTATGCTTGGAAATCTTCTGAAGCTAAAGGTCGAAGGCCCGAGTATGCTCTTATTGATCTAGTGCTTGGTCATGACCCATGGTCGCCCGAGTTGGCGACTGAGAGAAAGGGGCTAGTGCCCGAAAACTTATCATTAGAGAAGAGCTCCGAAAGAAGAAATATGCGGGGATTCTTGATTGAACAAGAATCACAGAGAATGAAAACTGGATGTTTTCTTGAAACATATTTGTTTATGAATGTTGTGGGATTTTTTGAGGAATCATAACATGACAAATTTTGGTTGTCTGCACATTGTGTTTTCATAAGTTTAACGAGTGCCAGAACCGAATAGAATTTTCACTGAGTGAAAAAGAAATGGAAGAGGCATAGACTGCTTCCAGTTCAGAGAACAAAGCTAAAGGGATGGATATTCATTTAGGAGTTGAAGGGTTGAAATCGAATGGGCATGGAGAAGAGATAGATAAGGAAGGGCATATGATGAAAATCATTGAAAGATTGCAGAAAGATGTCGAAACTCACCAATAGATAGCAAGAAGCTTATGAAAGCTAAGGAACAACTGGGAGAATTCAACTTAAAGTTGATGAAGAATCTGGAGAGAATAGAAAAGAAGTTGGACAAGGAGAGAGACTCGAGAAAAAAAGGGAGTCACCAGACTTCTGAGGGAAGAAGATCAAGGAGTGTTGTTAGAAACCATCATCACTCCCAAGGTCTCTCCAAGAGGAGGGAACACAGAAGTTCAAGCCCATCTCCTACTAGAAAGCACATGAGATCTGGAGTGGATGAACTGAAGGGTGAAATGAACAAGATTAATCCTCCTATGTTTGATGGAGAACAAAAGAAAGAGGAAGATGATTAAACATGGTTGCTTGGCATGAGGAAATATTTCCAACTACAGAATTATTCCTCTCATGTAGAAGGAAGAATTGCAATGTATCAACTGAAAGGAAAAGATTCCATGTGGTGGGGTCAGCTTGTGCAGGTACAACACATTAAAGAGAAATATATCACTTGGAAATAATTCAAGAGATATTTCGAGAATAAATACTTGACTAAAAGATACTATGATAGAAAGATGAAAGAGTTCTTTGAACTCAAGATGAGTAGCATAACCATTGATGAATACAAATGAAGGTTTTTGGAATTATTGAAGTATGTTATGTTCATCAAAGATGAGACTATCAAGATTCAAAGGTATCTTAGTCGACTTCCACCTTCCATTGGTTACAAGATTCAGTATGATGACCCAAAAACTATGGAAGAAATGATAAGAAGAGATAAATGCTTATATGAACAACAAAGAGAGAAGCCTACGTTCCAGAAGGCTTGGGAAGAAAAGAAGAAATTCAAGATGGATCTAAGGAAGAAGGGAACTAAGCCACCCTTTTTCAGAAACAGTCCTCAGGGACAACCATCTTTTAGAGAGCCTACGAAGGATGAAGTGGGTGGGAAAATTCCAAGACCGCCACCTATGGAATGTTGGGGTTGTAAAGAGAACCATAGGTACAGAGATTGCCCCCACAGAGATGACAAAGTGAGAGTTGTCCACAATGTATAGCAGGCTGAAACAATGGAGGACATGGGCAATAGAATGACCAGGATCTATGCATCCCTGGACAACAAGCAATATGAATATCAATCGCACATGATTGAAGTGGAAGGTATGATCAATAACCATCCCTTCACTATTTTAATTGATTCAAGGGCTAGCCATAATTACGTAGATCCTAGAGTGTTGGAAAGACTACATTTGTCGAGAAGCAAACATGAGAAGTCTTGGTTAGTGCAGATGGCTACAAGAACCAAGAGAAAATTCACTAAGTTAGTTAAGTCTTGTCCAGTGGACATGAATGGACTGAGCACAAAGGATGAATTGAATGTTTTTCCTTTAGGTTCTTATCACTGTCTAATTGGGATGGACTAGTTGGACCAAAACCATGCTATATTTCACTGTCGTAGCAAGGCATTCACTTGCTGGATGAGGAGGGGAATCAAAAAACAGTCCAAAGAGTTCCCAGAGCTGTTGCTATCAGAGAAATCTCAACAATGCAGCTGAAGAAGTGCTACAGAAAGGTTGTCAATTGTTTGCAGCCCATGTGGAGGAAGAATCTAAGGATGAGGTCTCAAATATTGGAGACCATGCGATACTAAAGGAGTTTCAACTTGTATTTCAGGAGGTACCCGGACTACCTCTAAAGAGAGATATTTACTTCTCTGTAAACTTGTTGCCTTGAGTAGCTCCAATGTCAAAAGATCCTTACAGAATGAGTACGCCAGAGCTAAAAGAGATGAAATTGCATCTTGAAGAGATTCTAAAGAAGGGGTATATATGCCCAAGTGTGTCACATTGGGGTGCCCCAATCCTGTTCATGAAGAAGAAGGATGGGACGTTGAGATTGTGAATTGATTTCAGGCAGTTGAACAAAGTAATTGTAAAGAACAAATATCCTCTGTTGAGGATTGATGACCTCTTCAATTAGTTGAAGGATGTGAAGATATTTTCGAAGATATTTTTTAAGATAGACCTTAGATCAGGATATCACCAGGTAAGAATAAAGGATGAAGACATCAACAAGACTAAATTTAGAACAAGGTATGGTCACTATGAATTCATAGTGGTGCCATTTGGGTTGTCAAATGCAATCTTTGCTTTTATGTGCCTGATGAATGGTGTATTCATGGATTATCTAGACAAGTTTGTCATAGTCTTTTTGGATGACATTTTGGTGTATTCCAAGTCGGAGGAAGAGCATGAAAAACATCTAAGGATGGTGTTGTGGGTGCTAAGAGAGAACCAACTGTATGCGAAGTTGAGCAAGTGCTCATTTTATCAGGAGCAGATCCATTACTTTGGGCATATTATTTCGAAGAATGGGATAGTTGTAGATCCTAAGAAGATTGAGGCCATTAGAGAATGGTCAACGCCAAAGAATTTGATAGAAGTCAGATCTTTTATGGGTCTAGATGGTTATTACAAAAGTTTTACCGTAGGGTTCTCGAGGATAGCTCACCCTATCACTTCCTTGCAAAGGAAAGAGAATAAATTTCAGTGGACAAAGAAATGTGAGAAAATATTCCAGCAATTGAAGCAACTGTTAACCAGTGCTCCCATCCTGAGGATTGTAGATCTGAATGAAGACTTTATAGTGTGTACAGATGCATGCAAAGAAGTACTGGGAAGAGTCCTCAGTAGAATGGATTCATAATCTGTTATGAATCCAGAAAGTTGAAAGAGCACGAAAAGGAACTATGAAACTCATGACTTGGAGTTGGCAGCCATAGTGCACACTCTAAATAAATGGAGACATTACCTCATGGGAAGGAGGTTCGAAATGAGAAAATACCACAATGGTCTGAAATATTTGTTTGATCAACAAACCTTGAACGCTAGACAGAGTAGGTGTTTGGAATTTCTCTGTGAGTTTGATTTTGATATAATGCATATAAAAGGGAAGGAGAATAAAGTGGTTGATGAACTCAGTAGGAGAGTGCATGAATTACATGCGAAATCCATTAGCATGTATCGAACTGATATTAAAATCGAAATTTTGGAAGCTGCAAATGCAGATTTGCAATACAAGGATTTGGTAGCAAAGCTACAACAAGGTGAAATGCCATAGAAAGTGGAGGATTATAAATTGGAAGTCGATGGAATACTTTTGTACAAGAACATAATTTATGTACCTAATGTCCAGGATTTGAAACCTATGATCTTGAATGAAATGCATAATGTGCCTTATGTTGGGTACCCTCGATATCAAAAAACTGTGGAAGTAGTCAAGAGCCATTACTTTTGGCCAGGTGTAAAGAAAGAGATTATTGAATACATCGCCAGATATATGGAGTGTTAGAAGGTTAAAGTTGAGCACAGGCACCTAGCAGTGATGTCGCAACCTTTACCCATTCCCGAGTGGAAGTGGGAAGTAGTGACAATGGATTTCATCACAGGATTTCCCAGAACCAGCAAGCAACATGATTCAATCATGGTGGTGGTGGACAATCTTATGAAAGATTCCCATTTAATTCCATTAAAGACTACTCACAAGGAATCGGATGTTACCGACATCTTTATGAAGGAAGTAGCAGGATTTCACGGTATTCCCAAGAAAATTTTGTTTGAGAGAGACCCGAAATTTACCTCCAAGTTCTAGAAGGGGTTGTTCAAAGGATTCAGAACGAATATAAATTTTAGCACTGCTTATCATCCTGAGCCTGATGGGCAGACAGAGAGGGTGAATCGAGTAATTAAATACATGCTAAGGATGTATTTGATGGACAAACCATCTAAATGGGAAGACTACCTACACTTGGTAGAATTTGCCTACAACAATTGATATCAAGCATCATTGAAGATGAGCCCATTTGAAGCACTTTATGGCAGAAAGTGAAATACTCCAGTAAGTTGGGATAATCCAACTGATAGGGTCGTATTGGTCCAGAGTTTCTCAAGGAAATGGAAGAACAATTGCTAAAAATTAAGCAGAATTTAAAGGCTACCCAAGATAGGCAGAAAAGTTATGTTGATAAAAACAGAACTCACGGAGATTTTAAAGTGGACGATCATGTTTTCCTGAAAGTAAAAGCCAATAGGAGTTCCCTGAAGCTGGGAAGATACTCCAAGTTGGCAGCCAAATTTTGTGGGCCATTTGAAATCCTAGAAAGGATTGGGCCAGTTGCATATATGCTTGCATTACCTACTTCCATGACTGTACATAATGTGTTTCATATTTCATTGCTTAATAAATATATACCTAATGCTAATCATGTTATCGATTGGAATGTGATTCAGGTGGAGAAAGAAGGTGTCTTTCAAGTGCATCATGTACGCATATTGGACCAGAAAAGAAAACAACTCTAGAATTGAGCCATGGGGCTTGTAAAGGTCCAGTGGACCTAGTACTGTCCTGAGGACATGACATGGGAGCATGAGGATGGTATGCGGGTAGAATACCCGCATCTTTTTGAAGATTTTGAGAATATTGTTGATGATGTGTAAAGAGTTGCACTGAGGACAATGCAAAAATAAGGGAGGGGATTGTAATATCCCTCAGTAGTGCCCCAATTATATTATGAATTGTAATCATGTTTTGTAGATACATGAGTCGAGGATTAATAAGTTGGTGGGATTATGTTTTTATTAGGCTGGAGAGCCTAAGTATTAAGGCCAAGAGCCTGATTTTGTATTTGTAATTATGTAGATCACTAATATAATATATAAACATCGTTGTGTGTCGACCAACCATGAAGAAAGAGTGATGGGGGACTAAGCTTCCAAAGAATGGGTAAGGGAGAGTTTTATAACCCAAAAATGCACCACACAGGTTTACCTGGCATCAGGCCAACTCATGCCTCTTCCTAGCCAAAGCCATGCTGAATAAAACCTTGAAAAACCACTTAAAACAAGCAATCCGCGCCCTAACCTCTCACTGGGCGCGGGGGACCACTTGCTGACCTTCTACTGCATGCGGGTATCCGCGGGCTAACACACTACAGCCCACAGGTACCTAACAAAGCAAAAAATCAGGAAAGTTTCCGCCGGGACACGAGGCTTTTTGTCAGTTAACTGGAGCTCCCGGCCATGCATGGCCGAGAGTTCGCCTAAAACCCTAGCTCCTTCTAGCCTATAAAAGGAGGGGTAGGGG
>ML785493.1:381481-401362 GCA_009831015.1 Picea engelmannii | reverse complement strand
GTAGTCTTACCTTGATTGCAGGAAGCTTTGTGGAAGGGGCAGCAACAGCGAGGAAATAAAAGGCTCAACGGAGGATCTACTTCAATCATCGTTAAAAAGGTGAGTCGATTCTTCCCATGTTTGCATGAGAAAAGGGGTTGAGATTTTGGGTAGAAGGTTAAAAGTTAAGTCTTAAGGGTCATGATCTGCGTACAAGCTCAAAACCCTAGCTTGTTAGTCCGTAGGGTAGAATACCCCACAACAGAGAGGGGGCTTAAAGGTTGGAAGAGGGGCTAATCTTGAGGGCTTGTGTCCTTGATAATAATATTTTATTATTATTCCAGAGCTGTGGGACAAACATGTTTTTATCCTAAGTCCTGGGTAAGGCAATGCATGCAGCTCCAACGTGTGCAAAAAGGAATACATACTCAGTGGATTTCATGCAGCTTCATGGGCGACATGTGTCAGCTCAGGCATATGCAATTTAACCCAAGAATTGAGCCATGATGGGGGTTCGTTCTGCGATTTTCTCGATTAGCTGTCTAAACCATGTTACCTCTGCGTTTGATCTTTGTATGCTTACCTCACGCAGCTCTGAAACCTAAAACCATGTGGCCAACTCATGATGTTTTCCTTGAGAAGTCAACACATCCTCAGTTTGTACCATTTTACCTCTGCGTTGAACCTCTGCATAACCATGCACGTCTAAGAAACCAATTGGAAGGGAAAGGTTGACCTGTGTGTCCTGTGAACCCAGGTTTATCCACACTACAAATCCGAGTTCGTGCTTAATTGCCTAGGTTGTTGTCGTCTATGGATCCTAAGCATACCATAATTATCTATGTCGTGTGTGTTATAACTATGGGTTGTTGTAGCCACGCAGTCCCTTGGATAAGTGTGATTGTCTACTATCATTCGTTCCTTGATGAGTCTTATTGTTATTCTCCTTGTGTTGGAATGGAGCTGAAGAAGTAGGTTGTCAGGCCTGTGTGCAACACTCTCTCCAGGTGAGAGAGGTATTTTTGGTTGAAGAGGTAGGTTTTCGGGCCTGTGGATGACTCCCACCAGGTGAGAGAGTGCACGAAGGAAGTGAGAACTCCTGGAAGGGGTCCTGTAGTTGCCACAGAGCTCAGAGAATTCTGGTTCGGCCTGTTGCTGAAGCCCAATGCAAGGGAGGTTTAGCAGCCGAAGGACTGTCTTTGTGACAATGAAGGTGTATACTCCTGGGATGGGATAGGCATGTGGGGAATGGGAATCGAGCAGTGGGCATAAGTGTCTCATGGGAGATAATCCTTCCTCATAAATTGTGTGTTTTTCGTTGACCTTGCCTAGCCTAGGATTCCCTTTCTTGGTGGAGCTTAGTCCCATCTCGAGGATGACCTACAAATGAGAGTGATGAGAAGCATGGTCAAAGGCTAGGAGGCTTCTGGAAGGTCTGCACGCAGTTGGTGGTGTCACGCCAATTTAAAAGATAAGTATTAATTTTGTACTTAATTTATATGTGATGCATATTAATTTTGTTGCAAGTTTGAATTGCTGATAATTATGTTTAAGTATGTATGACAACAGTAAATCCATGTTAAATATGTTAATTTGATTTAATGCATATTATTTATAAATATATGTATATATATTCTGCATAGTAGCATTTCCCGACAGTGGGGTTGATGGTCGGGGACTTTACAACAACCATGAGGTTATACTTTTTCAAGAAACTATGGTGGATGGCATCAAAGCTAGATCGTTCTTTGAATCATGGATAAAGGCTCGGTCTTTCTACACTGTTGATGTGCATGGATATTCTAGTGGACTTATTATGGGATGGATTCCATCTTTCAAAGATTCATCCTCCTCAACACTCAATTATGCTATCTCTGTGTTCCTAGAAGACAAAATCTATGGCATTGGTATCGTAATTGTCAACATTTATGGACCCTACAATAATCGCCTGTCTTATTGGAATGATCTCTCAACAACAAATATCTTTCATGATAAGTTTAATTTGGTAGGATGGGATTTAAATTTAACTCTTTCTACACAGGAACCATGGGGAGCTAACACTTGCTCAGATCTACAAAGTGATTTTTTCTTGTCGTTCTTTGAGCAACATAGATTGGTGGATTTGGAGCCAATGAAGCTAGTCCCCACGTGGATAAATTTTCGCTCTGAGGACGAAACAATTTCAAAAATACTAGATCACTTTCTAATTTTTGAGGAGTTTCTTGCTTGTGGCTCCCTTTTGGTGGTCTCTCTGATCATCTTCCTATCCCATTCTAGATGGCATCGAGTGGAGAAAAGCCTCCTACTCCGTTGAAGTTCAATAGCTTATGGTTACAAGAAGAATATTTCAGGAAAGTCATCATGGATTCTTGGATCCCCCTTTCTCCAATGTCATACAGTTTGTACATACAACAGATGGCTAACAATACTGCTCATTCCAAATTGGTGATAAAAAGATGGAGTAAATAGTACAAGTAAAAAATTATATCCTCCTTAAAGGAGACATAGTAAAAAATCGAAGAGATTATGCTACGTTGTGATTCCATCCTTTTGGAGGTCAATCTCATTCAATTACTTGAGATAGAAGCTCGTTGTCACTCCATCTTGGAAAAAGAGGAATTTGTGTGGTGCTTGAAGAGTCGTTCTCTTTGGATGAAGGCTGGAGACAATAACACTAAGTATTTTCATCACTCTTCCAATTATAGGAAGAACCTAAATTTTATTTGGGAGATCAAAATGGAATTGGGTGGTAGTGTACATTCCTTCAAGGACAATGTGGAAGAGGGAGCTCATTTCTTTCAAATCTTGTACAAAGAAAAAAAAGGTTTTCCTGTCTAGGAGATACTGGAAATCATCTCGAGCTATCCTCTAGTCTTTATTGATGATATGAATAATTTTATGGAAGAGGAGGTAACAAAAGTCGAAGTGTTGGAAGCTCTTTTGTCCATGAAGAAAGGGAAAAGCACGGGTCCCGATGGGCTAATGGTTGAATTTTTTATTGGATTTTATGATCTTCTTAAGGATGATTTTCTTAATCTAGTATGTGAGTCATAGGTCTCAGGGAAGGTTTTGGGGTCTCTCAATTATACATTCCTTGCTCTTATTCCTAAAAATTACGATGGGACCTCTTTCAATTATTTTAGGCCTATCACTTGTTGTAATGTTATCTACAAGTTGGTGGAAAATGTGATAGCTAGTAGGTTTAAACTACTTATGAGTGAGGTGATTTCTAAAGAACAATTTGTCTTTCTTAAGAAAAGGTAAATCCATGATGCGATCTCCCTTTCTTAGGAGGCTCTTCATTCAATCAAGACCATGAAGTAGTTAGTGGCTATTCTAAAGATCAATCTCTCAAAAGATATGACAAGGTCGATTGGACTTTCTTGCGCCTTGTTCTTCTGAAGATGGGTTAGCAACTTCCCACTATAAAATGGATAATGGGATGTGTAAACTCAGTGTCTTTCGCGGTTCTAATTAATGGTTCTCCTTTAATATTCTTTCAGGATTCTAGGGGCCTATGACAGGGGTATCCACTGACCCCCTTTCTCTTCCTTGTTATTGTAGAGGCTTTAAGAAGGATCATAAATGAGGAAATCTGAAAAGAAATGATCAAGGGTGTGAAGGTGTCAAAGTCTATATCTTTATCCCACCTTCTTTTTGTGGATGAAATCTTATGTTTTGTACAAGTATCCTCTCAAAAAATTTCAACTTTAAAAATTATTATGGACATCTTTTGTCGAGCCACAGGTGTGGAAATAAGTTATCATAAGTCTTGTCTAATTCCTCATCAATTATCAGAAGTCTCTCTTAAAATACTCGAAGTTTCTCTTCCTTTTCCTCATAAGGCATTGGATAATGGTTTTAAACATTTGGTTTTTTTCTTAAAGCCTGATGGGTATAAATCTGGTGATTGGAACTAGTTGTATAATAAAGTTGAAGCAAAAATTTAGTTTTGGGGGAATTGTCTTCTTTCGCGAGGAGGGAGACTAAATTTAATCAAATCTGTGTTGGAAAGTATACCTATCTATTGTACTTCTATTGTTTTTGTGCCGAAGGAATCCTCATGTTGGGACCCAAATTTTTGGGTAAATATCATGCATGCACATAAACAAATGTGTGCACACCTATTCTAGTTTTGTTCATGCTCAAGCAATTGCACGAGGTGTGATAGGAGGCACGCACGTTAGGTCAAGTTTTTATTGCGTGCTAGTTTGAGTTCTGCCAAATGTGCGTTGATCCAAGTTTTGTGATGCATTCCAAAAATCAAGAAGACACCCCATGCACACCGAAATAAAGAAAGAATATTTGGGGAATCTCCCTGAATGATTACTACAAGAAGCATGAGGGAATGTGGATCAAAATGAATATGAGATGGAAAGGTAGTTGAGATTGCCACGATTCCAAAGAGGCTACATAGAATGCATGTAGGTGATAGAAGTGTGTGGGATTGGTAGTCAGAGGAGAAATTAGGGAAGAACTGAAAGTGACAAAGTGTCAAAGCCAAGAAGCAAATAAAAGGGAGAAACGACAATAGAAATAGAATTAGCTTGTTAGTCAATTGGTTGTTGTTTTGATAGTTGTGGGTATTTTTGTCACTGAGCTTGCTTTGAGCCTATGTTTTGTAATATCCCTGGTTGTAATTCAGAGTCTGACCCATTTCTAGAGTCTAAAAGGAAGTGCATGGCATTGTGTAATGTAACATTGGGAAAATGTATAAGAGAGCAAGGCTCTGTTGCTGTCAATTTATGAGTTTCTTAATGTATGTCTGTGTTGATGGAATGAAGATAATAAAGTTGCAGTGATTCTGGTATTATGATGTATTACTTATGCATCAATGGAATGTGTGTATTGTTGTTGCATATTGTTAAGTAGTTTTCAATGGGTTGTCTGAATGCCAACCCAAATGGAATTTTGTCCAATTAGTGTTGGGTATGTGCTATATTCTTTGCATGAGTAGGAGTGTCGCATTTTTGCCTCATTTTTCATGTCCATTGTTGAGCGGTTTTTTGTCGATGGTTTTCTATTTTCGGTTAAGGAATTATGGTTGTTGACTAATCCAGGTCATTGGGTTAGGTTTTTGGATGTTGTTTCCTCCTATATGTATATTGTATTGTAAACAATGTATCACTATGAATGAATATAGAATATGTTGGTTTTCCCGGTTTGGGTTTTCAGGGGAAAAATATCTGTGTAATGTTTGTATTTGCCATTGTATCTTTTTTGTTCTTTAACTGAAAATATGTTTGCAGTAAATATTATACAAGGTTAAAATCTGCAATTAATCCTTCACCATCCTCGACAATGAACTAGATGATTTATGTGATCATCATGGTGTCTTGAGTGATACCTTCATTAGTATTTGGCTAAGGATTTATATGTGGATTCCTTGGGGTTTTTATATCTCAACTCTGGACGAACCTTAGGTCCTCAGCCCCCTTGTGCTAAGAAATATGTGAACAAGTACGATTGAGCTAACAAATGGATCTCTCCCTCACCCATCACTTCCATCCTTGTTCTCTTTCCAATCACTTCTATATTTCCATTTTCCATTGCTTTAACTGTTAGGATATTTAGACACTTAGGAGTTAGTTAAGATCTACTTGGTATAATATGTCATTACATAAAAGTGTGTTTCTTAGTGTGTTTCTTTAGTATGCATTAGTATGCATTTGTAGTTAGGAAATCCGACGGTCACGATATGTTCCCGACATAAAGTGATATGACAGTTCATACTCTCATTGATCTTAACGACCATTGATATGTGGCTTAGCACCCAATTGGACCATGATCTCTATTTAAAGAGAATTGAGAGTCATTTTCCGATGATCGGTTGTGAGAAAATCTCTTGTAAAATCTCTCTGTAATCTTTTTCTTTGCATTAATAAACTGCTCCAAGTGGTCGCGTTGGTTAGGGCCGTGGATGTTTCCCCGTAGGGGTTTTACCACGTGAAAACATCAGTCTACTGATATTTGATCTGGTTATGTGAGTGGTTACTGAAGGTTTTCGTCCTCTGTTGGAATACCTGTGTTGTCTAACATGGTATCAGAGCATGTTTGAAGACCTGCTCCTGTTGTAGATCGAGATCATGAAGACGAGTTGCCTCATCTCCATTTTCTGGCATTTTCGTACATTTCTAGGCTGAGAAGACTATTCCATTGCGTCTAGAGCACTTATTTCATTCAAGAATACTTTTTGTTTCACTCGAAAAGGTTTCTGTTTGCCCAATATACGACCATTACAGTCAGATCCGGAGGAATAAAGCCTGAATACGCATTTTTTAAATTTTTGCAAAGTTTTATTTTGATTTTATTTCGGTTTGTATTTTTTATTTTCAGGTTACTACTTTATTAGATATGTGTATTCTCTTTTCCCCACACCCTGTGTGATCTTGGCAAATCAGAAATAGATAGGAAAAGGTGCACCTTCCAGGTAAGCTAACTGAGATCTAACCCTTGTTGTCATCGAGAAGCGAAATTTTTTTCTTGTGTAAAAAGAGTTATTTTTTAGTATGCTCTCGAAGGCCATCAACAACAACAACAACAAAAATCTTCCTTCTAAACATTACAATATGTTTTTCTAGACCATTTGGTTAAAACTTGCCTTATTAAGTAAGAGGTCTTGAGTTCAAGTCTCTCTTTTGTTACTTTTTTTGAAAAAGTTCATGCTAAAAATTGTAAAGTGCATTTCACTTCAAGGATAAAAGTGAATCACTATAAGTAGTTTTATATTTTATTTTAGAGTTATTTATTTTACATGCAACTTTTCTGTTATAAGGTAACTTCATTGTAAAAGTGATCCCCACTTCTCTTTATAAAAGTGGGTCACTTCATAAAGTAGCTTACACTATCATGTGGTTATTTGGTTACCATTTATGCCTTTTTTTAAAAGGGCATAACTCTTACATCAGAAGTCTGTTTTCAGTGCCATTTTTTTTTAAACCGCGTGACTTTTTGAGATCTTTCCATCCAGATCATTAGTTTCAGTTTTTAAATCTACATTATCTGCATATTTATTATGTCTTCTACAAGTAATGTCTTTCTTACCAGCAACAACTACTTCCAATGGAAATCCCATATGGAGGATTTATTAAGAAGTAAAGGCTTGTACCGAATTACCTTGGGAAAGGAAACACCCACTAATGATGATAAGAAAGCCAAATGGAATAATAGGAATGATGAAGCACATGGACTAATCAGAATGTCTATCTCTCCTGATTTAAGGTACCACCTTCAAGGAATTGATGACCCCGAAGAAGCTTGGAACACGATTGAATCTATGTTTGATAAACTCAATATTATTCGAGCACAACAGTTAGAAAATCAAATACTGACTTTGAGTCCAAGTGATTTTTCTTTCCTTGGAGACTATCTATCTAAGTTTAAAACACTCGGAATTTTATGTGAAGAATGTAAGATAAAAATGAAGGAAGAGCATTGCATATATCTTATTCTTTCTAAGCTAGGTAGTGCATATTCTTTGTTTGTATCTACCTTTTATGCCATGAAAGAGGCTCTAGGGAAAGCTTATGTAAAACCCACTCTTGATTCATTTTGTGTTTCTTTGATTAGAGAGGAAGATAAGCTTGTACAACTTGGAGTGATCAACACTGCAGGTACCTCCAACAAAGCCTTAGTTGCCCAGTAGAAAGATAAACCCAAGTATCCCAAGAAGAAACATCCTCGCTAAAACAAAAAACAACCTAAGGGTCCCAAACCCACTCAGACAGCTTCATCTCCTAATGGTGACAAAGGAGAAAAATATAAAAGTAAGAATACTAACAGACATTGCAACTTTTGTGATAAATATGGTCATGATGAGTCCAAATGTTTCAAGAAGATGGCAGCCTTAGAAGCATCGATGAAGAAGCACAACATCAATATTGATTCTTCTTCTTTTCATGGACATGCACTTTCTGCTTCTAGTTTTTCCTTCAATACACCTTATACTACTACTTCTTCTTTTGATGAGTGGCTTATTGATTCAGGGGAATCTTATCATATGGCTAAGGATAAATCCATATTTTCTGCTCTAAATGAATGTAACACCAAGAAAATATTTGTTGGTGATGATAGATCTCTTAGTGTTGTAGGATCTAGAACAGTTCAGGTAGAAAATGGTCATTTCAATGATGTATTATTTGTTCCAAATCTTTCTTGTAACCTTCTATCAGTATATCAAATCACTCATTTAGGTGAAGGTAAAACCGTCGAGTTTTCACCTCACCAAGTTGTAATCAAGGATCTAAAAGATCTTAAGCATGTTCTTGCAACTAGAATTGCTGATGATATTACCAGGTTGTACAAGTTTGACAACTTTGGGTCATCATCTTTTTCCTCAGTTTTTGTTTCTCATAGTGATGACTTGAGCAAATTTTGGCATGAGCGGTTTGAACATCTAAACTATCACTCATTGCAGAAACTATGTAATCAATAGATGGTGATTGGTACTCCTCTTGTTTCATGCAGAGATGGTGTTTGTGTTGGTTGTGTTCTCGGAAAACATCATTGGGACAGTTTTGACAAACGTGCCTCTTGGCATGCCTCAGGTCCTTTGCATCTTGTTCACAGTGATTTGCGTGGTCCACTTTCTTCTCCTTCTTTTTCTGGGTGCAAGTATTTCTTAACTTTCATTAATGACTTTTCCAGACGTACTTGGGTTTACTTCTTAAAACTCAAGGGTGAATTTTTTGACAATTTTTTGGCCTACAAGGCCCTTGTAGAAAGCAATCTAGACATCAAATTCAAAGGTTGAGAACAGATAATGGAGGTGAATATGTGAACAATAATTTTACAAGCTATTGCACTACACAGGGAATCCAAATGAAACACACTGTTACATATACACCACAACAAAATGGTGTTGTTGAGAGAAAGAACCGCACATTAAAATAAATGGCTAATTGTATGATCCAATCTAAGGGATTACGTCTAAGGTATTGGGCGAAATCCATCAACTATGTAAATTACATAGTAAATCGCACTCCCACAAAGGCTCTTAAAAATATAACACCGGAAGAAGCTTAGACTAAAATTAAACCAGATGTAAGTCACTTCCATGTGTTTGGGAGTATAGCATGGGCTCACATTCCTGATGAAAAAAGGAAAGCATTACAGCCTAAAAGTGAGAAGTGTATATTTGTTGGTTATTCTGAAGATGTCAAAGGTTACAGACTTCTTCAATCACATTGCAATGAAATTATTCTTAGAAGAGATGTTAAATTTGATGAAAATATCTTGGCCTGCGAGCCATCCTCGGTGATTGTGCCTTCTTCAGCCTGCGAGCCATCTTTGGCATTTGTGCCTTCTTATGATCTGGTTTCTTCTTTAGATGATGGCAGTGAAGATGAAAATCCACCTTTGCTTTCTCACCCTCATCCAGATGAGTCCTTTGAACCTGAACCAAAACCAGCTCAACCACTTCTTAGATGGGTCCGTTCAATACGAGAAGTAGTTGGTGATCTTGTCGGTGATCCTTCAGATCAGCATTGGACACATTCATGGTTCCAACAAGCCTCTTCTCTTTTGGCTCAAGTTTTAGAAACTCATGATCCAGAGACATTTGCAGAAGCTTCAGGTCATCTATATTGGGATACAACAATGAATGAAGAGTATCGTTCTTTAATGGAAAATGATACTTGGGATCTTGTACCTCTTCCAAAAGGAAGAAAACTTGTTAGATGCAAATGGGTCTACAGAACTAAGTATGCATCAGATGGAAGTGTTGAAAGACACAAGGCTCGGTTAGTTGCCAAAGGATTTTCCCAAGTTGAATGAATTGACTATAATGAAACCTTTTCCCCTGTAGAAAAAATGAATTCCATCCGCCTTGTTCTTGCCCTTGTTGCCTCACATAAATGGGAGGTCCATCAGATGGATGTTAAATCTGCCTTCTTGCACGGAGATTTTCAAGAAGAAATCTACATGGAACAACCTCCTGGCTATGTCTAGAATAACTCTAGCCTTGTTTGTCACCTCAAGAAATCTCTTTATGGTCTCAAGCAAGCTCCTCGAGCTTGGTATTCCAAAATGGATAACTTTCTTATTGCCACTGGATTCTCTAGATGTCATTCTGATCCTAATGTCTATACCAAGAAAGTAGGAAGCCATATCATAATCCTTTTCCTTTATGTTGATGACCTTATCATTACTGGTAGTGACTCAAAACTTTTAAACCATGTGAAAACTAGCCTTAAGAAGAAAATTGAAATGAAAGACTTAGGTTTTTTGCACTATTTCCTTGTCCTTTTTGCAAACCAATGAAGGAAATTTTCTTTCCCATTCTAAGTATGCTTGTGACCTTCTTTGTCGCTTTCACATGGACAATTGTAAGCCAACCCCTTCCCCCTTCCAGTCTGGAGTCAAGCTTTCTACCACCTGTACTTCTCTTGAAGTTGATGCCACCCTGTACTGTCAGTTAGTTGGTAGCCTCTTATACTTGACTCATACGTGTCTTGATATTTCCTTTGTTGTTGGTCTTATTGCCCGATATATGCAAACACCCCATGAAATCCATTAGAAAGAAACTAAAAGGATACTTCTTTATGTTCGTGGTACAGCTCAGTTCGGGATACATTACAGTTCATGGAGGACTCCTTTATTGGTTGGTTTCACTGATTCAGATTGGGTCGGTGACCCTGATGATCGGAAATCTACTGCAGGTTATGTTTTCATCCTTGGTTCAAGACCTGTCACTTGGGCCTGTAAGAAACAACAGACTATTGCACTTTCTTTAGCAGAAGAAAAATACCGAGCAACGGTAAATGCAAGTCAGGAAGCTCTGTGGCTTCGACAGATCCTTTCAGAGTTTGGATTCCAGCACCAGCATCTGACCAACCTTTGGTGTGACAATAAGAGTGCCATCAAGCTCACCAAAGACCCAATTCAACATCAGCGTAACAAACACAATGAGCTACACATGCACTTCATCAGAAAGCTAATTCATGATCAAGTTATTGAAGTGCTCTTTTGCCCTATAGAAGATCAAGTTGCAGACATTTTCACAAAGTCTTTTACAGAAGAAAATTTTTCCAAACTTTGATCTATGTTAGGAGTTCAGGAAGTTGTCATTAAGGGGGAATAGGCTCTAATGCTTCCTTCCTTCTCCTATTGTGTCACTATTGTAAATCCTTCAATGCTATCCCAAGTTGTTCTTAAGGGGGGATGTTAGGATATTTAGATACTTAGGAGTTAGTTAAGATCTACTTGGTATAATATGTCATTAGGTAAAAGTGTGTTTCTTAGTGTGTTTCTTTAGTATGCATTAGTATGAATTTGTAGTTAGGAAATCCGACGGTCACAATATGTTCCCAACATAGAGTGATCTGACGGTTCATACTCTCCTCGATGTTAATGGCCATTGATCCATGGCTTAACACCCGATTGGTCCATGATCTCTATTTAAAGAGCATGGAGGGTCATTTGCCAATGATCGATTGTGAGAAACTCTTTTGTAAAATCTCTCTGTAATCTTTTTCTTTGCATTAATAAACTGCTCCAAGTGGTCGCGTTGGCTGGGGCCGTGGATGTTTACCCGTAGGGGTTTTACCATGTGAAAAGATCGGTGTGTTGATCTTTAATCTGGTTATGTGAGTGATTATTGAAGGTGTTCTTCCTCTGTTGAAATAACTATGTTGTCAAACATTAACCATCTCTCATTTCAGGTCCCCTTTCATGGCCTTTCTTCACAGACGTTTCGAGAAGTGCTATTACTAGTTTGGCTAGGAAACTCGAGAGCCCACCATCTCATTTTCACAAAGATCAACACTTCGTCATAAACTACTAAGAAGAGGTACCACCCTCTTATTCACCTACAAGACACCGCTAAGTTTATCTAGGTGGATATCAATGTCCACCCACCTTTTTCAACTAGCTCAAAACAGTTTTCTGGCAATTTTGGTAATTTGCTATTTTTAGCAGTTTTTAACTTCTGGGGCCATTTTGAGGGCCTAAATGAATTTTTTTGGGATCATGGTTCAGAATAATTGTGAAAGGATTTTATTGATCCCCCAAAATTAATCTCCTCAACAATACCTTTCCAACAAGCTATCATGCGCCCCAAACGGAGATCGTATGCCAAAGTTACGCCCCCGAGAAGTTGATACACCAAACTACCCAAAACGAGGTCCACAAAACTATTGGCTTTTCATCTTCCGAGATTAGGGTTTTGGATTTTATTTATGATAAAAAGGCCTTTGGAGCCTCATTGCAAAATAATCTTCTTGCGAATGCGAGTAGCGGACACATCTCTTCTCAGAGATAAGTCGCCACCATTCTAGCGAGTCTTTCACTATGTATTTTTATAGTTTGTGTACATTTTCGCTCATTAATAGAAAATTGTGTATTACTGTATCTCTGTGTTTATGGTTGCATCTCTGATACATTTATGTTATATCATTGAATATCATAGATATCTCTATACATTTCTTTATTATAACGCCTCTCTCATTTCGTGCCAA
Organism: Picea engelmannii; assembly: GCA_009831015.1. Classification (NCBI taxonomy): domain Eukaryota; kingdom Viridiplantae; phylum Streptophyta; class Pinopsida; order Pinales; family Pinaceae; genus Picea; species Picea engelmannii. The sequence continues at coordinate 388,928 of ML785493.1, read as the reverse complement.
AAATAATCTGGATCAGTGGTATCAGAGCATGATGCTCTTGATCGTTTTTTTCAGTGCATGTCCCCGATGAGGTCCAAGTATAGAAAGTTGGGTCTCAAGCTTGTCTCTCTTGAATAAAAATGCTCTTTCACGCCCAAGAAACCATCCATGGTAGAAGAGAAGAAAAACGACCGAGCAAGCGATTCTATCAATCTATTGCTTGAGCAAGCTCTCAAGCGACAGACGAACAAAATGATGGAAATTTTTTCACACATACTTCAACGCCTACCGATAGAAACATGTGAAACTTCATCAAACAACCACTTTGGAAGAACCTCTCATTTCAAGGTACAGGTTAATTTTGATATTCCCGTATTTGAAGGTCAGATAGATACGGATGCCCTAGACAAATGGTTAAATCTGTTAGGAGGTTATTTCTCTGTTCATAATTTTTATGACAGGGAAAATATCACCTTCGCACTCCTTAAAGCTCTCCCCCATGTAAAATATTGGTGGGAAACTTACTGGGAGAAAAGTTCCACAGAGGAGTTTGGAATATATGGGGACGAGCCCACTTGGGATTTTTTTGTGGATGTGGTAAAGGAACAATATTACCCTATTGGCAACTATGAGAACCAATACATGAGATGGACCACACTGCGGCACGGTAGGGGCCAAGCAATTCTAGAGTTCACAAATACCTTGCATACCTTGTACACCAAGTTGGGTATCAAAGACTCCAAACGAAATTTGGTTCTGAAATACCGTGTGGCTCTACACAGATACATCCAAACTGAAATGGATTTTCGGGACATCTCATTACTCGGTGTTGCTTATCAATATGTTGTTAAAATCGAGCATAAATTTAATCACCAGAACAAATAGAAGTTCAGGTCTGCAAATTCGCAACAACCAAAATATGATAAGACGGACCTAACAAACAACTTCCTGAAAAAAGGTCTAAGCCATAGGAAAAGAAGGGTCACGGGAAGACGAATAAGGACACCGAAAAATGGTGCGATTTCCACAAAATCCCCTAGAACAACACCGATGAATTTCTCTCAAAATAGTCATTGGTGGTCTAGATCAAAGACAAGGAGCCAAACCCTAATTCAGAATCTGATTCTGAAAATACTGGTAAAAGACAAATCATCGACGCAAACCCCATTGCTATTGTCATGATCGCAACAATTCAACTAGAAGAACCAACAGATCCTGAAGAGTGGGGGCACATTTTTCATTCACAGATTTCAATGAAAGGGACCTTGTTGCATTTTGTTGTTGATAGTAGAAGCCAAAAGAACCTCATCTCAACAAAGGTCATCAAATAGTTGGGATTGTCGACAAAACCACACACGCAACCATACAACATCGGGTGGCTTCACCAGGGAGGAGATCTTTGTGTCAGCCAGCAGTGTCGATTGTCATATGACATCCAACCATTCAAGGATGAGGTATTATGTGATGTTTCCCCATTGGATGTCTGTGATGTTCTCTTGGGCCAGCCATATGTGTGGAAGCGCCATGGTGTTTATGAGTCTTGACCTTGTAGTGTCATTGTTACTTTGGGGGGTCATCTCTATAGAATACCAGAGTTAATTCTGACTATTTTCCCACCTAAACAGTGTTGCAAGGTAGTATCTCATACTACAAAATTCAGCTTCTTCATAATTTGTTCAAAGAGTGAACAAAAGAACACCATTGTAGCCTCAGTCCAAGCACCTTCTATCCAACAGAAGCAGGTGGACCAGATTGCAACAAAGCGTAAAGATTCCTTCTGCACCGAGGAATCTCATGTATCCAAACTGGTTAAAAAGGCCCAATCCTTCCAACCACATGTTCGTGACAACCTTCAACAAGCTAAGCAACACAACTTCTCCAATAAGGCAAGCAACTCATCAAGATGCAGATTCAACAAATGCTTTTCCCTCTCCCCTGGGAACTCAACACAATAGATAACATTGCTTCCTAAGAAGGGAGGATTGATCCAGGTGGATATCAGTGGCCACCCATATTTTTGAACTGGCTCAAAACCATTTTCTGGCAATTTTGGCAATTTACTATTTTTAGCATTTTTTAACTTCCGGGGCCATTTTGAGGGCCTGAATGAAGGTTTTTTGGGATCGAGGTTCTCAATGATATATAAAGGCTCTGATTGAGCCCCCAAAATGAATATCTTCGACGATACATTTCTAACGAGCTATCGTGCGCCCCAAACAAAGATCATATGCCAAAGTTATGCCCCCAAGAAGTTGATACACCAAACTACCCAAAATGGGGTCCACAAAATTGTATGCTTTTCATCTTCCAGGGTTAGGGTTTTGGATTTTATTTATGATAAAAAGGCCTTTGGAGCCTCATTGTAAAATAATCTTCTTGCGAATGCGAGTAGCGGACACATCTCTTCTTAGAGATAAGCCGCCACCATTCTAGCGAGTCTTTCACTCTATATTTTTACAGTCTTTGTACATTTTCGATCATTAATAGAAAATTGTGTATTTACTGTATCTCTGTGTTTATGGTTGCATCTCTGATACACTTCTGTTAAATCATTTGATAACCGAGATATCTCTGTACATTTATTTATTATATCTCTGCTCTCATTTTGTGCAGAAATAATCCAGACCACAAGTGCCACAGAGTTCCCTGAATTGCGCTTCAAAATTGTGGCAGTACACCAACTCTCTAGGCCCACAACTAGTTTGTTTGTCGCCATGGATAATCACCTTTGCTAAAAAGGATACCCCAAGACTGTAGGTTATCGTCTCCACCAAGACAAGAGTTCCTCATCTTCCATCCTTTACTACCAAAACAACGAGACATGAGGATGACGAAGGTCTCTCCATATGAACCTATTCTTGGGGATCTACTTCTTATAGGTCAGGAGTATTTTGGATAAGTTTTAGTTGTAGCGCTTAGTTCAGTTAGGGGGTCAATTTATGGATGATGTGTTTTAAACAGATGCCTCGTTAATCACCACATAAACCATCAAAGAGAGAAAGTTCAAGCACCTGGCCAAATGAAGTCCAAAGCCATCACTTACCTTGAGGACTGCTCGACTCATTCCAAGACCTGTGTCAGGTTGCAACTACAGCCTAGAAAGATGATTTTCTCTTACTCAAACACGACTGCAACCACAACTTGGTTTGGTGTTTTGTTCTGTCAATGATGATGATTTGATATTACTCAAGTCCTTCGCATTAGTCACTCCATGAGGCAGTTGGCTCGAGGAAAAGCCAAATAATAGTGGTGGCGCCCTATTGGCACTCAAAATTTTGGGTAAATATTGTGCGCATAGAAAAAAAAAGGTGTGCACTCCTATTCCAGTTTTTCACATGCTCAAGTAGTTGCGTGAGGGGTGATAGGAGGTGCATTCGTCAAGTCAAGTTTTGTTATTGAGCGCAATTTTGAGTTCTACCAAATGCGTTTTAGTCCAAGTTTTGTGATGCATGCCAGAAATCAAGAAGACACTGCATGCATGCCAAAATCAAGAAATAATCTTCGAGAAATCTCCTCAAATGATTACTACAAGCAGCATGAGGGAATGTGGAGCAGAAAGAATATCATTTGGCAAGGTATTTTAGGTTTCCACGATACCAAAGAGGCTAGGTGGAATGCATGCAAGTGACAGAAGCATGTGGGACTAGAATTTATAGTAGCGAGTGGCGTATAACTAAAAGTGACAGAGCGCCAGAGTCGAGAAGCAAATAAAAGGGAGCAATGAAAACATAAACAGAGTTAGCTTGATAGTCAATTGGTTGATGTTAGTCAATGAAAACATGATTACGTTAGCGACAAGTCGAATCAGGATGCACACACATGTTTAGGGAATATCCCAATGGATGAGGCATCGGGTCTACGAGTTCTTTGCTACCTCACTAGGAGGATAGCATCCCCAATAGGAGTTTATGTTATCACCATAACGATTTCCCAGAATTCAAGTCTCGAGACCTGGCAGAATGCTAGATAAATTTAGAGAGGGGCTAGGCCGACAAGCCGGAAACCATTTGACAGATAGGGTCAAATTGGCAGGAGCGCGGAAGTGGTAGGACCCAATGGACCGTAGATATTAGGGCAGCCCAGATCAATGATTGAAATCCATATCATGTGGCTTAACAGCCCCGGACTTAACTGATCAAGGGCGAGTTGGGGAAAACCACCGTGGTATCGTTTGTGGAAGCATGGCGCCCTCAGAGGTACATTGGGGTGAAAAGCGGTCTGCCTAAAACCATTTTCCCAATGTCACGTGTTCTAATGTGTCAAATCAAAGGTTTGTGTAGGGGAAGGCGACGGTGTTGGATCATGTTGTCATTGATGCCAATGGTTTGATTGATTGATGTCATTGATTGATGTCAAGTGATTGATTGATGTCAAAGTATTGATTGATTGGTGATTGATGTAATATAATATGTATTTTCCTTGATGAGAATGCATAGATGAATATGGATCAATGAGTTGTCATTGATATGATGAAGATGGATCAATGAGTTGTCATTGATACATGATGAAGATGGATCATTGTGGTTTCATTGGTATATGATGCATTGTTGTAAAAATGTATAGATGACTCATTATTGTCTTATCATGATTGATAAGGTGCACAAATGGATGAACTCCAAAGTGGTCCCCTTATGGTGAAATCTCTCACGGGAAGACGCTTTGCAGATTGAGTTATCCTAGAAGAATGGTTGGAGGACCCTTGCTCTCATTATTTTCTTATCATTATTGATAAGGTGCACAAATGGATGAACTCCAAAGTGGTCCCATTATGGTGAAAGCCCTCATGGGAAGACGCTTTACCGATTGAGTTATTCTAGAAGAATGGTTGGAGGACCCATTCTTGTATGTGGAATAATGAAATGAAGATCAAGGAAATTGTTGGTGAAACTATCCTAGATGGATAGTGCTTTTCATGCCATTTTTCGGTGGTATGTGGAATGTCACATAACTCCTCATGGTTTGAGAGTTATGGCCTTACGAAGATGAAGGACCCCCACATAAAGGCTTGAAGCCCCGAAGGTCAAAGAAGTCAAAGTGACCTAAAAGAAGAAATCATTATTTAAATGATAAAGTAAAGTGACAAAGTCAAGGTGGATTATTTAAATAATAAAGAGAAGTGAAAAAATCAAGAAATGATAAAGTAAGGTGACAAAATCAAGAAGGAATATTTAAATGATAAAGTATTGAAGAACCTTTTATTTATGGAAAGTGGTTAACCCTAAAAATAAGGAAAATAGGTTAACTGACCTAGAAATGGGTTAAGTGACCTAAAAGAATAAATCATTATTTAAATGATAAAGTAAGGTGACAAAGTCAAGGTGAATTATTTAAATAATAAAGAGAAGTGAAAAAAAATCAAGAAATGATAAAGTAAGATGAAAAAATCAAGAAGGAATATTTAAATGATAAAATATTGGAGAAATTTCTATTTGTGGAAAGTGGTTAACCCTAAAATAAGGAAAATAGGTTAAGTGACCTAGAAATGTGTTAAGTGACCTAAAAATGGGTTAAGTGACCTAGAGGATGAAAGTATAAATAAGATATCAATGGTCTCTTGTAGATCATCCATTTTGTGGATCAATGGAGAGCTTCTTGTGAGAATATATTTTGGAGTATTGATGGAGAGCTTCTTGAGAATTTTTGGTATGGAACACTTGAGAATGTTGAATATCTATAGGTGAATAAGGTAACCAAGGATATATAAGCTGAATTTCAGAAGGAATTTGAAGAAAAGAGGGCCAGAATTGAAGGGAGGATAAATTCTTTTGATGATACTTTCTAAGGTATGTTATTTACAGGTCATCTCACCATTTTCACTATAACTTTTTTTATATCATGATTTAGACTATGAAATTGTTTTTCCATTGACAAAACATACCCAATTATCTATGGTAAAAAATTCAGCTTGTGGGTCATTGTATTTTTGGAGTTACACTATGTGGAAAATAGGGTTTGTGGCTAGTCCTGAAACTAGTCAAAAACAGGTGTTTCGGATAAAAACGTCATAACTTCTTCATAACAGATCCAAATTTAGAGAGACCAAATGTGTTGGTTAGGGTACAATATTTAGTTTTTTTTTGTAACATTTTCATATCAATTCAATGAATATTTTTTGTGAATCACACTCTACAAGGTCGCTCTCTAGAATAAGCCAGAATTCAGCAAGGTATGCCATTTTTTTCTATAAATCCATTTCTGAGAGGTTCCAAGTAGTTCCACCTGGATTAATTTCACAAAACACATTGAAGAACATTGTGTATCAGTTTTAGATATTTATTCATTATAGATACAAAGTTATGATTATTTCAAGTTGGGGTTGTTGACTAATCCAAAACTAGCCATGGTTGAGACAAGCAGTTGATGAGTTGGTACATACATGAGGTGTATAGTTGATGATGTTGGTACATATTGATGAGTCATTTTTTATGATTATTTGACACATTATTGGTATATACTTGGTACATGGTTGGATGCACTTGTTTATGGTATAGTTTGATTACAAGTTGTTTGGCACAGGTGGGTGCATGGTTGATGCACTTGTTTATGTTGACAGATTGATATATGTTGAGGATTGTTGCTTCATCTCAGTTGGTGTTGAGAATGTAAGCTGAGTCTTTCATATAGAGATGGTGCTCTTGTATATCTGTACTCTATTTAGTTGTTGCTGAAAAACCCGCGGATTGAAGTCCATAATAAAAAGAAAAAGTGTACATACATCTTGTGTTCTTTTGTGTTCCTTGTGGAGATGATTTGTTGATGATATGTTGTTGATATGTATTCAAATCTAACTGATTATAAATGACATCAATGAGTAATGAGCAAATGTTGAATGTCAACTAAGGAGTTTTTGTGTAAGAGGGAAGTTTTGGGAAAAAGATCCCCACACTCATTCAGCCCCCCCCCCCTTCTAAGTGTGGTAGGTGTGTCCAACAATTGGTATCAGAGTGGGCCTTCACTACAAGCCGTAACGATCTTGAAGGAGATCCATAGACATACAAATGGATGATGAAATACCAATCCTTGATGAGGAAAACTATTCTACTTGGAGAATAGAGATGAGAGTGTATTTGAAGACAATGGGAGCAACTATTTGGAAGGCAGCCATCACTGGATCAGTTCCGTTGAAGAACAAGTCAAAGTTTGCAGCTCAAAGGGAAGGAAAAAAGAATGATGCATTGGCTCTCAAGACCATTCTTAGTGGGTTTTCAAGCCCTATCAAAGAGACCATGGGACATTGCACTTCTGCCAAGGATCTATGGCTAAAGCTAGAGGAGACATATCAGAAAAGGAAAGAAGATGTTAAAGACCACTTCGTCAAGATTATGAAAGGTAAAGAATCTCTAACTCTTGATTGCATATGTGATGATTTTAAAGGAAAAGAATCATGTGATGATGTTGGCAAGAAAGAAGATATTGAAGATACTTCAAATGAAGGTAAAGAATCTCCAAAGACTCTTGATTGCATTGA
>ML785493.1:323569-377836 GCA_009831015.1 Picea engelmannii | reverse complement strand
ATTTCTATTTATGGAAAGTGGTTAACCCTAAAATAAGGAAAATAGGTTAAGTGACCTAGAAATGGGTTAAGTGACCTATAGGATGAAAGTATAAATAAGATAGCAATGGTCTCTTGTAGATCATCCTTTTTGTGGATCAATGGGGAGTTTCTTGTGAGAATATCTTTTGGAGTGTTGATGGAGAGCTTCTTGGGCATTTTTGGTGTGGAACACTTGAACATATTGAAGATATATAGGTGATTGAGGTAACCAAGGATATATAAGCCGAATTTCAAAAGGAAGGTGAACAAAAGAGGGTCGGAATTGAAGAGAGGATAAATTCTTTTGATGATGCTTTCTAAGGTATGTTATTTGCAGGTCATCTCACCATTTTCGTTATAAAAAAAATTTCTATAATGATTCAGACTGTGAAATTTCTATTCCAATGAGGAAACATACCCAAGTATCTGTGGTAAAAAATTCATCTTACAGGTCGTTGTATTTTGGGAGTTACACTCCGTGGAAAATAGGGTTTGTGACTAGTCCTGAAACTAGTCAAAAACAGGTGTTTCAGGTAAAAATGTCATAACTTCTTCATAAAAGATCCAAATTCAATGATAACAAATGTGTTGGTTAGGGTACAATTTTTATTATGTTTTTTAATAGTTTCAGATCAATTCAATGAATATTTTGTGCGAAGAACGCTCTACAAGGTCGCTGTCTAGAATAAGCCAGAATTCAGCAAGGTATGCCATTTTTTATATAAATCCTTTTATGAGAGGTTCAAAGTAGTGCCACCTAGATTAATTGCATAAAACAAACTGAAGAAAATTGTGTATCAATTTCATATCTTTATTCATTATAGGTACAAAGTTATGATTATTTCAAGTTGGGGTTGTTGACTAATCCAAAAGTAGTCATGGTTGAGACAAACAGTTGATGAGTTGGCACATACATGAGGTGTATAGTTGATGATGTTGGTACATATTGATGATTAGTTGACATATTATTGGTATATACTTGGTACATGGTTGGATGCACTTGTTTATGGTGCAATTTGATTATAGGTTGTTTGGCACAGGTTGTTGCATGGTTGATGCACTTGTTTATGTTGACAGATCGATATATGTTGAGGATTGTTGCCTCATCTCAGTTGGTGCTGAGAATGTAAGATGAGTCTTGCATATAGAGATAGTTCTCTTGTAGAGTTGTAGTCTATTCAATTGTTGCTGAAAAACCCCTGGATTGAAGTTCATAATAAAAAACAAATTGTACATACATCTTGTGTTCTTTGTGTTCCTTGTGGAGATGATTTGTTGATGATATGTTGTTGATATGTATTCACATATAACTGATTATAAGTGATAGCAATGAGTAATGAGCAAATGTTGAATGTTAACTAAGGATTTTTTGTGTAAGAGGGAAGTTTTGGGAAAAAGATCCCCACACTCATTCACCCCACCCTCTAAGTGTGGTAGGTGTATCCAACAGATGGTTGGTCAAATCATCGCACGCCTCTCGTTCGGGTACTTCACGTTCGTGCGATGTCTTGTGAACGTCGTCGGATAATGAACTCGAAGGCTAATCAATCGAAATGGATTGGCCAAGCGAGGTGAATCAACGTACTTTCCAATACTCTAGTAGTAATTCATGAGTGGAACTCAATAACTACCAATCTTCAAGTATGGGTGGCATTATTCTACTCTAGGAAATCATCGTCTCATTCATAAGTAAAGAAATCTCCAACTGGATTTATTTTCTGACTTCTCTAAAGAGAAGGAACGCCTTGGTATCCACAAAGTTGAAAGACATGGATGGAGTCAATCAAACAAGATCCAATGTAACAGGGTTTTCAAATAACAGGGAAAACTTATCAACAAGTAAGAAAGAAAGGATGATTGCATAGACATTAGCGTCAAAATTTCACATTGGACCTGGGACAGAACCAGGACTAGAAGTCAGAATAAATCATATCATGAGGGATTTAATCATCAACATACACGTGGAAGAACCCTACAAGCGAACTATGAAGAAGAAGTGGAGCAAACGATAGAGGACAGAGATCAGAGCCGAAACGGTTGAAAGCGTTGAGGAAAATCAACCAGTCGGGTTGGATACTCTAAAAGATGAAATCACCAATCTAGAATAAAAACTCTCCGGTAAAATTGAGTATATTTCAGAAAAAATTGGACATGTGGCAATCAAAGAGAAATATTCATAAATGTCAGACCCGTCCGTAACGATCCCTTTAAAGTAGGAGAAATGTCGATATACATTACTCCTTTTTTGTAACTGACTTTTATTTTTAAAACTATGGGGGATTTAATCATTTTTAATTTCACTGGAAATCCTCTATATGTATATCATCCCGAGGATATAGAAGAGAGGAGGGAAAGAGGGTCCTGCCCTCGTAGCAGGAAGGTTTTTTGAAAAATATGGACCTAAACTGAATATATAATGCAAAAGAAGTTTTTGGAATGTTTATGAAAAGATTCTAATTGGCAAATATATGAGTCAGGTTTTCTTTCATAGTATGTATTTCTTATGTATCTGATATTTCATTCACAATTCCTTCCCTTAAATTGGAGAGTTAGAAGTCTGGAATTCGTCTGATGATGCTCTAGACTTAGCAATTTAAATTCATGTGGTTTTTCTTCTTGACTAGGTTAGAATTCATTCAAATATGCTCTGATACAGTTATGTGTTTTTCCCTTTCCTCCATTGCCATGGAATTTTTAGTTTGAAGTTAGACTCGATGCCTCATTTAGCCTTTTCCTATTGATAGTTCTCATAATTTGTAAATGCATTGTCCATATTCGACTCCATAGCCCAAATACTATCTCTATTCTCTAAGCAAATCTATGACAAACAATCCAAATCTAGCCACTGATTATCCAAGAAATACCCAGTGACGTGAGAGGGCCCTCTCTGAGTTGAGCAGGTTAGTGCCTCAGCTCTAAAGTTGGCTGAAATAGTTACCTCTTTCGTTTGTCTATTCAGCCGGACAAAATTTATAGAGTGCTAACAGATTCTTTGGGGTTTTTGTTGGTAAACTATGGACAAACCATGGGTCTTCGTCCCCCCAATGTTAAGAAAGAAATGCATAAGTGTGATTGAGCCAACACCTCACCAGGATAAAAAAATCTCAATTTTTCAGTTTCTGTGGTCTAGATCGAAGTTAGCATGTGGCACTTCACTGGTCAAATGGAGCAGGATAGCCTTCCCCAAGAAGCTAGGTGGTCGGGGCGTAAAAAATATTTACTTATTTTCACTCTCTTTAGCAGTCAGAAGCCTTATGGAGACTCACTCATAACTTGTCATTATGGGTAAAAGTGTTGAAATCAAAGTATCTAAAAGGCTTGACCATTGAGGAATGGTATAGGACTCTAGTGAAATATGCTAGTGGATCGATTGTCTGGGAAACGTTGACATCAACTTTCCATCTGGTGGCGTTGTGGACAGTTTGGAAAGTCGACAATGGCATAAAGGTGAGAATATGATCGAACCCGTGGCTGGGAGCTGGTGACGATTTTTTCCTTTATGATTTCCTTAGAGGTTGTGAAGTCGAGATCTTCTTATGGGCATACACTCAAGCTCAAATCCCACAACTTAAAAGGGCGCTCGAGATGGAAAAATAGTGTTGATATTGGTCTATTTGCTTCTAAGGCAGGTAAATGGGTTTGCTTCATCAATACACTAGCCTCCAATTATACCCTATTGAATGAAGAAGAAGAAGATATTCTTCGTTGGTCTAAGAAGCTAGGGATTGGAGAGTACATCGCTATGTTAGGGTACAATGTGGTGGCGAAGGCCAACTTATCTGGTAAAAAATGTTGTTGGTGGGGCTCCCTTTAGAATTTATAGGCGCCTCTTAAAAGAAAATTCTTCCTTTGGCTCGCTCTCAATAATAAGATGCTCACATGCGAAAATGGTTTAAAGCGAGGCTGGATTTCAAGTCTTAAGTTAGTTGGATGCATCAAGATGTCGAAGATAGTATCTGAACCTGGCTGGAAGATAAGTTGGTTCATCACATTGAAGTCTTTCCATGCATCTTGGTTAACAATACTTGATGGGCATTTAACAATTGTATTTTAAAAACTATTTTTATCCCTCCTAAGATATGCGCATCACAAATCATCAATCTTTTGAAGGAGTTCATGGTTAAGAAAAATAAAAAGAAGGTCCAGGTACCTGTCATGTTGGATCTAAACTAGTCCATCCCATGGGACTTTTTCGATGGAGCAAGCGAGGGACACCCTCCTCAATGCGAGATGGGGGTATTGCTCTTTTTAAATCAGAACCATTACATTCACATATGCTACGCTCATGGTAGAGGATCTAACAATCGGGTTGAATTCATTACACTTAGAACTTTGTTTTCAGTAGCTCAGGAGAAAGGGGTTAAAAAGTTTCAAATTATGGGAGACTCAAAGTTAGTAGTTGATTGGGCTTGCAAGAAAGAAAAAATGGAGAATGTGGGTCAAGGATTTCCACTTTGGGATATGGAATTTCAAATAAGATCCTTTGATTGGCTCTCTTTTCACCACATATATAGGAACTAAACATAAAATCTGACAGCTTGTCCAAGGAAGCTATGATGCTTTTGAAATGAGCTTTTGGATACTACGAATTTGTTAATGGACAAGAAAAGGAATTTATGCAGTTTCAGTTGTATTTTTTGCAGTTATGATGGAATATAGTCTTTGTGCCTCTTATGGTGTAAATTTTTTTTATCAATATGCAAAACTCTCAAAAGGTCAAGCTAGCTTATTTGTTTTTACTCAAACATGTATATTCAATCTCATGAATATAAGATTTTTTTACAAGAGAAAAAGAAGTTGAAGAAGTGATTCATGTATATTCTTTATATTTTACAAATTGCTCAAATTATTAAAATATTATTTATTTTTAATTTATTATAATTGAAATTATATTAAATAATTTTTATTTAAAAATTAATTTTTTGAATTAATAATTTTTTTTTATTTAAATAATTTTTTTTTTTTTGAATAAAAAAGTGGAGCCTGCTATATTAGATAGACAAAAATAACAGAGTGTACAAAATAGTAGGTCTGGAGCCACCCAAAATGTTGTCGATTATCGGAAACCAGCATGTATAGAGGGCGAGTAGCAATAGCATAAAAAGCATAATAACAGAGTGGCATCTGTCCTACCCGTGGGAAACTAGGACAGATGTCAAATGTTCTAAGTGCACATAAAACATTAAGATCGTAAAACTAGAAACCAAGATAGAATATAAAGAAACCTAGGTGTCGGGTGACCTGTCATCCTTGCTGGTCTGCCGCGTGGTCCCTGCCAGGATGGCGAAAGCTTGCGCGCAGAGGGGGCATTTCCGTTTGGAAAGCGCATTGGAAAATGCATCAAGGAGCATGTCCATGCGTTGGCCCATGAGGAGAGCCCGATATTCCAGATCCGACAGGTGCCTACGAATGTCAAACATCAGAGCCAGGTGCTCATCCCGGATGTACGAATTATGCATGCTGCCACCCACGTCCTCCGCCGCTTCAGAACCCGCTTCAGAACCCGCTTCGAGCCCCTCCTGCTCCACATTAGCCTCTGCGTCCTTCAAGCCTGCGTCGATCGCCTGTGTACCTTGGCAGCTGCAAGTGTCGTCCCCAGGCCAGGGAATTTCCTCCACGATACAACCGGGGGTATCATCTAGCAGGGTCGGAGTGGGTTTGCAGGCCTCCAGGTGGGTCGCCACACGAGTCTGCACAAGGAACGACATGTCCTCCATGGACGGGTCTTCAACCACAATACAGGGGGGAAACTCCTCCTCAGGACCACCTTTYTGCAAAGCTTCCGGCTCGTTCCCTTTGACAATTCGACTGCAACCAACACCAGGCTCTGCTATGATGGCAAGCCACGCCCGTATTTCAGCCCTGTTTTTCTTTCTGAGAATGGACGTCGCCAATGCAAAGGCACGTTCCAGATTTTCCTTACGATGCCTCTGTGCCTTATGGGCCTCCCAAGCCGTGCCACGATGAGGTCTACCTCGCTTCCTGGCCATGAAGAAGGAGCAAGGCAAGTGCAGGTGAAGGCCAATTGACCCTGGGCAGCATGTATGCAATTGCAAGTTATGGTGCAAAGCGCAGGAAAGCGTGCTCTGTCTCGAGGCGGTCAAAAAGAGAAGCAGCGATAATGCTAGACCGCACCAGAGCAACCGGACTATAAGCAAAATGCAAAGTCGCACCAGAGCGTCACGATGAATTAGGCTATACCCAAGCATCCAGGCAGAGCTCGTAGCCGAGGTGAGTGTAGACCCGCCCTGTTCGGGCAAACTGAAAGCCAAATGATCAAGAGCCGAGCCCATCCTCCCTCCTTTAACTCTCGCCATCACGGGAACTCTGCAGTTGTAAATGCTCGCTCGCGGGAAGGGTCTCTCCGTCCTGCCCCTACTATTATATCCGTCCTCCATGGTTAATACATGCGTGTGGGTGGCGGCTGATGGCATTTATGCCTGGGCCGAGTGGAAGTCCACCTGTGGCAGATATGTCAGCTATGTCAGCTACAACAATATCCATCACTACACTTTTCATGGGATATGATTGGTCTCAAGTTCTACAATGTTCTAGCCAGCCACTTGGCAGATATGTCAGCTACAACAATATCCATCACTACACTTTTCATGGGTAGCTGAGACAAAGAAACAACCAAAGATTTAATTAATCCCAATCATTTTAAATTTTTATAATCAAAGGAGTAAAGATCATGGTATGGCTTGGTAATTTCTAGCCCTAGCTCTTCCATTACATCTTTAGGCATGAAATTATGAGAGGCACCTGAATCCATCAAGCAATTATGAAAGATTTTTTCATGGACATTCAAGGATATGTAAAAAGATGGAGAAGCATCAGACCCATCTTCATTGTGTGGGCCCACAATAATGGTTGGGTTTTCATCCTGCACGTTGATTACATCAGATGTCATAGCAGAAATAGGTGGCTTCAAAACCTTCATGATAGAGTTCTTGAATGGCTCATTTTTTAGCAATTCTGTTAAAGGTACATGGATCTTTATTTTACTCAACTCATGCTCTATGCTAAAAGAAATTGGTTGTATGTCTGCTTCTTTTACTTCCGGGGCAACAGGTTTAGATGGAAAAGGATGATCGGTTTTGTTTGATGTACCCTTGTTTGTTCCTTGCTTGGGAAGAAGGTCTGACTTTTTGTTCTGAACAGGGGAATTTTTTTTGGGACCCCCTAGTCTAGGCCTCAAATCATACTTCTTTTGGGGTTGACTTTGAAATATTTCCTCTTCCTTCACATCATCTTCAAACTGGATTGACAATTGTGAAATCTCATATTCCTGTTGTGTTAGGTGACTAGGATAAATATCAGTTTCATTAAACAGTACAGTAGAATCATCTACAACATCATTCTCTGCATCCATTCTTCAATCTCATTGTTCTAGAAAGGAGGCACAACTCTTTGATCCTCAACATTTCGCCTCTCTCTCTACATGAGTTGAGGAGCATTATTTGGCCTTCTAAATTGACTCGTGTTTGTATTTCCAACATCCCGATATGGCCTATTTGGATGTTTGGTTTCCCATTTCATTTTATCTATCTATGAAGTTAGGGATTTCAAGGTTCTGTTCATCTCCTCTAGCTTTGGGTCAAATTCTGTTGGGTTGGAAGAAGAAGGAAACTCTTCTCTCTACTTCTTTCTATGCCTATTTGATTTTTTCTTCAATTTTTCTGATGCTAGGATGTTAGAATCAACCTCAATAGTTGCCTCTTGCATGGACAACAAAGTGGTGGAACTACTCTCCCTCAACAAAAGAGATAATTCAGCATCAAAGGAATTTTCAAATGTGATCATGACTGAGGCTTCAGTTGGCTTAATCTCATTAGGAATCTTGGTATACATTTTGTTGAACCTCTTGGTGAAGTCAGAGTCTCCATTCTTCCTTATTAAATACCTAAACTCAGTTATGTAATCTCTTATCCCCCCATTGTTTCAGAAAGGTCTCATCCAATGCATCAATACCTTTGATAGAGTCTGGAGCTAGGCCATGAAACCACTTCCTTACCTCTCCATCCAAACTCTGCACAAACAACCTCATCCATACATCTACATGTTCAATGTTAAAGTTCTCTGGAAAATTGTAAAATGCCACTAGATGTTCCTCAACAGTTACCTCCCCTCACCATTGTAACTTGGCAGATACTTCATGTAGTCACTTGTGGGAAAGGAATTTAAGTTCTGAGGCAACACCAAAGGTGCATAACTGGTTGTAATGATGGCTTCCTGATCCAGATGGATATCGATGGCCACCCACCTTTTCCAACTAGCTCAAAACAATTTTCTGATAATTTTGGCAATTTACTATTTTTAGCAGTTTTAACTTCCGGGGCCATTTTGAAGGCCTAAATGAATATTTTTTGGGATCAAGCTCCTCAATGATATCCAAAAGCGTGATTGATGCCCCAAAATGAATCTCCTCGATGATACCTTTCCAACAGGCTATCACATGCCTAAAACGAAGATCGTATCAAAAAGTTACAACCCTGGGAAGTTGATGTACTAACTTACCCAAATGGGGCCCACATGACTTTTGGCGCTTCATCTCCTTGTGTTAGGTTTTTGGATGTCTAGGGTTTTTGGAATTCTTGTTTATTGTAAAAATGCCTTCAGAGCCTCATTGTAATCTTCTTCTTGTGAATGCGTGCAACCGTCACATCTCTTCTCAGAGATAAGCCACCACCATTCCAGCAAGCTTGTTTCCACTGCATTTTACAGTTTCATCTTATTTCGTTATTGAATAGAAAACCAGATTTACTATATCTCTATTATTTTGTGTTAAGCACCTATTAATAATATGTATTCATTTCATTCTACTCATAAAATCTGGATCAGTGGTATCAGAGCGGTCTGCTCCTTGTCGTCTTGATGCATGTCCCCAATGAGGTTGGAGTACAAAGAGTTGGGTCTCGAGCTTGTTTCTCTTAAGGAAAAAATCTCTCGCATGCCCAAGCGACCTCTCATGGCAGGAGAAAAGAAATATGATGGAACATGAGATCCTTTCAAACTGTTGATTTAGGAATCCCTCACGCAACAGAGGAATGAGATGATGGATAGTTTCGCGCAAATCCTTTGGCGACTACCAACAGACGACGCATCTTGTTTGAACGGAGGCACTGCCCCCTTCAAGGTACAAAAAAACTTCTATATTCCTATAGTTGAAGGTCAGATAGACGCAGATGTTGTAGACAAGTGGTTGAATCTACTAGAAGGGTATTTTTCTATCCATAAAATAAAACAAAAGCCAGGAAAGGGCGGCCCCAAGCCACAGAACAAAGCCACAGAACAAAGAACAGAGCAAAGATGGACAGTATCAGGACTACCAGTCTAAGCCACAAGCAAAGAAGGACACCAGAAATACAAAGAAAGATACCAGGAAGTGGTGCGACTTCCATATGAGCCCTTGGCATAACACTGCTGACTGCCGCTCAAAACAGTCGTTGGTGGCCGAAGTGAAAGCCTCTGAATCAAATGAATATTTTGACTCAGAGCCATAACCAAAAAGGGGAAGATGGATCATTGACGTGGAACCAAGTGCCACCGTTTCTACCACCAAGCTCCAGCCTGGTGAACCAGACGAGCCAGAAGAAGGAGAGTGCCTCTTCCATTCATAGATGTGGGTAAAAGGCACCCCGTTACACTTCATAATTGATAGCGGTAGCCAAAAGAACCTCATCTCAGTAGAGGTCGTCAAGCAGTTGGCCCTGCCAACAACACCGCACCCACAACCCTACACCATTGGATGGCTCTGCCAATGTAGTGATCTTTGCGTTAGCCAACAGTGTCGACTGTCTTGCGGCATCAAGCCCTTCAAAGACGAGTTATTGTGTGATGTTGCTCCTCTCGAAGTTTGTGATGTTCTTTTGGGCCAACCTTATTTATGGAAACGTCATGTTGTATATGAGTCTAGGCCTCGTAGTGTTATTATTACTTTGAATAGGAAATCGTACAGGATACTCGAGGCAATCCCACCTAGTGCTATTTCCTTGATCTCTGCTAAGAAATGCAGGAAGGTCATCTCTCAGACAGGGAAGTTTGTCTTCTTCATGATTCACTCTCAGAAAAAGAAAAATATCAAAGCCACATCCAGGGTCTCTGCGACTGACCACTCCACACAGCAGAAGCAAGTAGATAAGGTCATGGAGGAATACTCGAATATCTTCTCCTCACCTACAGGGGTACCTCTGCACTACCAAGTCAATCACCCCATCGATCTAACCCCTGGTGCACTGCTACCCAATGGGCCAGTCTATCGTCGCTCTTTGTTAGAGAATGAGGAGATCAAGTGACAGATCCAAGAACTTCTCCATAAGGGGCACATCTGCCCCAGCTCATCACCTTGCGGGAGCCCAATCATGTTAGTACAGAAGAAAGATGGAACCTGGTGACTCTGTATTGATTACCCTATATTTTATATTCCTATATTTGAAGGTCATATAGATGCAGATGTTGTAGACAAGTGGTTGAATCTACTAGAAGGGTATTTTTCTGTCCATAACTTTTCGAATAGAGAAAATATTACTTTTGTGCTCCTCAAAGCCGTTCCCCATGTCAAATATTGGTGGAAAACTTTCTGTGAGAAAAAGGAAATAGAGGAAACATCATTATTTTCAGTCACGACCACCTAGGAATCCTTCAGGGATGCTATTAAGGAACAATACTACCCTGTTGGAAGTTATGATGACTTGTATACCAAATGGACCACACTGCGGCAAGAAAGAGACCAGACAATGCCAGATTTCACAAATATCTTCCATACCTTACCCACCAAGTTGGGTATCAAAGATTCAAAGCGACATCTAGTGCTCAAATATCGTGGTGCTCTACATAGATACATCAAGAACGAAATGGAATTTCTAGACATCTCATCCTTGGGCGTGGTCTACCGATATGCCATCAAAATCGAGCAGAAGCTCAAACAAAAGATGCAACAATTTGGGCCTAGGAATCCCTCACAACAAAAGCCAGGAAAGGGTGGCCCCAACCCACATAACAAAGAATAGAGCAAAGATGGATAGTATCAGGACTACCATTCCAAGCCGTAAGCAAAGAAGGACACCGGAAAGACAAAGAAAGATACCGAAAAGTGGTGCGACTTCCATAAGAGCCCTTGGCATAACACTGCTAACTACCGCTCAAAATAGTTGTGGGTGGCCAAAGTGAACTCTGACTCTAAGCCAGAACCAGAAAGGGGGAGATGGATCATTGACGCGGAACCCAGTGCTGCCGTTGCTACCACCAAGCTCCAACCTGGTGAACCAGACAAGCTAGAAGAAGGAGAGCGCCTCTTCCATTCACATATGTGGGTAAAAGGCACCCCGCTGCACTTCATCGTTGATAGTGGTAGCTAGAAGAACCTCATCTTAGTAGAGGTCGTCAAACGGTTGGCTCTGCCAACAACCCCACACCCATTGGATGGCTCTGCTAAGGAAACCATCTCCACGTCAGCCAATAGTGTAGACTGACGTACGACATCAAGCCCTTCAAAGACGAGGTATTGTGTGATGTTGCTCCTCTCGAAATTTGTGATTTTCTTTTGGGCCAACCTTATTTATGGAAACGACATGTTGTATATGAGTCTAGGCCTCATAGTTTTATTATTACTTTGAACAAGAAATTGTAAAGGATACCCGAGGCAGTCCCACCTAGTGCTATTTCCTTGATCTCTGCTAAGCAATGCAGGAAGGTCATCTCTCAGACAAGGAATTTTGTCTTCTTCATGATTCGTTCTCAGAATAAGCGAAAGATAACAGCCACATCCAGGGTCTCTCTGGCCAACCTTTCCACACATCAGAAGAAAGTAGATAAGGTTGTGGAGGAATACTCAGATATCTTCTCCTCACCTAGAGGGGTACCTCTGCACTGCCAGGTCAAGCACCCCATCGATCTGACCCCCGACGCACCGCTGCCCAATGGGCCAGTCTATCATCGCTATTTGTTAGAGAATGAGGAGATCAAGCGACAGATCCAAGAAATTCTCCACAAGGGGCACATCCGCCCTAGCTCATCACCTTGTGGGAGCCCAATCATGCTAGTATAGAAGAAATATGGAACCTGGCGACTCTGTATTGATTATCGGGCTCTGAATAAAATCACAGTCAGAAACCGGTACCCGATTCCCTGAATCGACAACTTCCTTGATCAACTCACGTGGGCCAAATACTTCAGTAAGATTGATCTAAAGTCTGGCTACCACCAGGTCCGAATAAAACAGACAGATGTATGGAAGGCCGCCTTCAAGTTAAAGAAAGGCCTTTTTGAATGGTTGGTCATGCCCTTTGGTTTGATAAATGCCCCAGCCACTTTCATGAGGATGATGGACGATATCCTACGAACATTCACCAATACTTTTGTAGTGGTGTATCTGGACGACATTCTAATATACAACAACACTTTGGATGAACACTTGCAACATATTTAGCAGGTTCTGCACACCCTGTGGCAGCACAATATATACACAAACTTGGAAAAATGCTCCTTCAGCATGGACTGGGTCCCTTACATGGGCTACATCATTGATCAACATGGCGTACATGTGGATCGAGCCCAGATCCAAGTCATCCATGACTGGCCAACCCCAACAACACTCACTGAGCTTCGGAGCTTCTTGGGCCTTGCCAATTTCTACCATAGGTTCATGTTGGGATTCTCCCATATTGTATGGACCCTCAGAAAAATAAACAGGGGTGGTGGTAGGGAGAAATTTGTGTGGAGCCAGTCCCAACAACAAGCGTTCAATGATTTTAAGCAGCGCTTGTGCTCAGCCCCAGTAATTGCACTACCATACATGCAACATCCCTTTGAGATCGAGACAAATTCTTCAGACTAAGTCGTGGGCACCATTCTCACTCAGCACAGCCACCCCGTGGTCTATCATAGTGAGACACTTTTAGATACTATCCTGAAGTATCCTACTTACGACAAAGAAATGTACTCCATTGTGCAAGCCTGTCGCTAGTGGAGACATTACATTCTTGGGAAGGAGACAGTCATCCACATTGATTATAAGCCACTGTTGTTCATGCAGACATAGGGAAAATTGTAGAATGACCGCCATCAAAAGTGGTCCACATACTTGTAGCAATTCCACCTCAACATCAAGTATTAAATAGGAAGCACCAATCACGTTGTTGATTACCTGAGCAGACCTCCAGTCATGGCACTCACCACGCTACTAGGCTCTTATAGCCATGAGACATTTGTATGGCCCCAACTCTATGAGACAGACCCTGACTTCGCTACCAACTACCAAATGATGGGTGCAAACACAGTTGTTGATAATTTCCATATTTAGGATGGGTTGTTGTGTCGTCTGGGCCATATCTGTGTTCCATCAAGTGAGCGAGCGAAGATGATCTGGGAATCCCACTATAGTCGGGTGGCAGGACACTTCGGCATTGAAAAGATAGTGGCGATTCTACAGAAACATTTCTATTGGCCAAAACTTCGAGAAGAGGTCAACAAGTATATCAGGTCCTGCACTGTCTACGCTATTGCCAAACCGACCACTAAGAAAGAGGGCCTATACACCCCTCTTCCTACTCTTGACAGTCCATGGGAATCCATCTTAATGGACTACATGTCGAGCCTCCCGTCCACCAAGCAGGGAAATGACTGTGTTTTTGTGGTTGTTGATCACTTTTCTAAGATGGAGATTCTAGTTGCATGTAAGAAGAGAAACACAATAGAGGCCATTGCCAAGCTCTTCTTTGAACAAATCTGGGTACATTTTGGAATCCCACAAACCATTGTCTCAGATCAAGACACTTGATTTCTTGGCACATTCTGGCTGAGCCTCTGGTCACTGCTAGACACCAAGCTCACCAAATCCACAGCCTTCCACCCCAAGATAGATGGCCAAACCAAGGTTGTAAATTGAATGATTGTGCATATCCTTCGCATGTATAATTCAAAGCGCCCTTGCACATGGGATGAGAGCCTTCCCTATGTCCAACATATCTACAATCGATCCCTGCATAGCTCAACTGACCATAGCCCCTTTCAGGTGGGGTTGGGATTCCAACCATTTGGTCCCATAAATGTTGCACTTCCCCTTGCGGTCACCTCAACCGACTCATATCCTGCTCGAACTGAAGCTAACAAAGCCACCCGGTTAATTGAGAGGATCCAGCACATCCACCAACAGGTTCATGATATCCTACAGAAGTCCAATGACAAGAACAAACAATGCCATGATCAACATCGGGTACAACATAATTTTCAGGTGGGTGACAAAGTTTGGTTGCACTTGCAGAAAGAATTCCTTACAGGACCCCATCGAAAGCTTCGCCCACTCCATTATGGGTTGTACACTATCACCAAGGTCATGGGGGATAATGATTTTGAGCTCAACATTCCTCCTTTCCTTGGCCTGCACCCAGTGTTCAATGTGAATCTCCTTCGCCCTTATTTCCAACCATTATTGGACACCTCAGAAGTAGTAGAACAGCTGACACCAACAGAGCTCAACCTCGACTGCATAGAACAGGCATCCAATGATCATATTGTGGACACATAGATCAAGGGCACTCAACAACAAAGGATCCAGTTTTATCGAGTCATCAAAGCAGGTCAACTCCTGCACCAAGGCAAGTGGCTCACCCGAGGCCAAATTCAGCAGAAATTTCCTCATCTGATGGGAGACCTCAACGCAGTGGAGACCATTTCTTCCTAAGGAGGGAGGATTGATCCATATGGATATCGGTGGCCACCCACCTATTCCAACTGGCTCAAAATAGTTTTCTGACAATTTTGGCAATTTACTATTTTTAGCATTTTTAACTTCAGGGGCCATATTGAGGGCCTAAATGAAGGATTTTTGAGATCAAACTCCTCAATGATAGTCGAAGGCATGATTGAGCCCCCAAAATGAATCTCCTCTATGATACATTTCCAATGGGATATCACACGACTAAAATGAAAATCATATGCAAAATTTAAGACCCCGAGAAGTTGATGTACTAACTTACCCAAACGGGGCCCACATGACTTTTGGCGCTTCATCTCCTAGGGTTAGGTTTTTGGATGTCTAGGGTTTTTGGCATTCTTGTTTATTGTAAAAATGCCTTCATATCCTCATTGTAATATTCTTCTTGCGAATACGCGCAGTCGTCACATCTCTTCTCAGAGATAAGCCGCCACCATTCGAGCAAGCTTGTTTCCGCTGTATTTTACAGTTTCATCTTATTTCGTTATTGAATAGAAAAATAGTTTTACTGTATCTCTTTTATTTTGTGTGAAGAACCTGTTAATAATCTGTATTCATTTTGCTCTGTTCATAAAATCCAGATCAGTGGTATTAGAGTGGTCTTCTCCTTGTCGTCTTAATGCATGTCCCCAACGAGGTCGAAGTACAAAGAGTTGGGTCTCGAGCTTGTTTCTCTTGAGGACAGAAGCTCTCGCATGCCCAAGTGACCTCTCATGGTAGGAGAAAATAAAGATGATGGGATAGGAGATCCTTTCAAACTGTTGATTGAGGAATCCCTCACACAACAGAGGAACGAGATGATGGATAGTTTTGCGCAAATCCTTCGGCGACTACAAACAGGCGATGGATCTTCTTCAAACACAGGTGTCGCCCCCTTCGAGGTACAAATAAACTTCAATATTCCTATATTTGAAGGTCATATAGACAAATATTTTGTAGACAAGTGGTTGAGTCTACTAGAAGGGTATTTTTCTTTCCATAACTTTTTGAATAGAGAAAATATTAGTTTTGCGCTCCTCAAAGTCGTTCCCCATGTCAAAGATTGGTGGGAAATTTTCTGTGAGAAAAAGGAAACAGAGGAAACCTCATTATTTTTAGTCACGGCCACCTGGGAATCCTTCAGGGATGCTATTAAAGAACAATATTATCCTGTCATAATTTATGACAACCTATATACCAAATGGAACACACCGTGGCAAGAAAGAGACCAAACAGTGCCAGATTTAACAAATATCTTCCATACCTTGCACACCAAGTTGGGTATCAAATATTCGGAGCGACATATAGTGATAAAGTATCGCAGTTCTCTACATAGATACATCCATACCGAAATGGAATTTCTGGACATCTCATCCTTGGGTGCGGCCTATCGATATGTTGTCAAAATCGAGCAGAAGCTCAAACAAAAGATGTGGCAATTTGGGCCTGGCAACCCCTCACAACAAAAGCTAGGAAAGGGCGGACCTAACCCACAGAACAAATAAAAGAGAAAAGATGGATAGTATTAGGACTACCATTCCAAGTCGTAAGCAAATAAGGACATCGGAAAGACAAAGAAAGATACCGGGAAGTGGTGCGACTTCCATAAGAGCCCTTGGCATAACACTGTTGATTGCCACTCAAAACAGTCATTGGTGGTTGAAGTGAAAGCCTTTGAATCAGATGTGGATTCTGACTTTGAGCCAGAACTAGAAAGGGGAAGACGGATCATTGATGTGGAACCCAGTGCCACCGTTGCTACCACCAAACTCCAAGCTGGTGAACTAGATGAGACAGAAGAAGGAGAATGCCTCTTCCATTCACAGATGTGGGTAAAAGGCACCCCGCTGCACTTCATCGTTGATAGTGATAGCCAGAAGAACCTCATCTCAGCATAGGTCATCAAGTGGCTGGCCCTGCGAACAACACCGCACCCACAACCCTACACCATTGGATGGCTCCACCAAGGAAGCGATCTTCACGTCAGCCAATAGTGTCGACTGTCATATGGCATCAAGCCCTTCAAAGACGAGGTATTGTGTGATGTTTCTCCTCTCTAAGTTTGTGATGTTGTTTTGTGACAACCTTATTTATGGAAACGTCATGATGTATGTGAGCCTAGGCCTCGTAGTGTTATTATTACATTGAACAGGAAATTGTAGAGGATACCCGAGGCAGTCCCACCTAGTGTTATTTCCTTGATCTCTGCTAAGAAATGCAGGAAGGTCATCTCTTAGATGAGGAAGTTTGTCTTCTTCATGATTTACTCTCAGAATAAGCGAAAGATCACAGCCACATCCAGGGTCTCTATGGTCGACCTCTCCACACAACAGAAGCAAGTAGATAAGGTCATGGAGAAATACTCAGATATCTTCTCCTCACCTACAAGGGTACCTCTGCACTGTCAGGTCAAGACCCCATCGATCTGACCCTCAACGCATCACTTCCCAATGGGCTATTCTATCGCCTCTTTTTGTTAGAGAATGAGGAGATCAAGCGACAGATACAAGAACTTCTCCACAAGGGGCACATCTGCCCCAGCTCATCACCTTGTGGGAGCCCAATCATGCTGGTATAGAAGAAAGATGGAACCTGGAAACTCTGTATTGATTACCAGACTCTGAATAAAATCACAGTCAGAAACTGATACCCGATTCCCCAAATCGACGACCTCCTTGATCAAATCACGAGTGCCAAATACTTTAGTAAGATTGATATGAAGTCTGGCTACCACCAGGTCTCGATATAACAGATAGATGTATGGAAGACTGCCTTCAAGTCAAAGGAATGCCTTTTTGAATGGTTGGTCATGCCCTTTGGTTTGACAAATGCCCCAGCCAATTTCATGAGGATGATGGACAATATCCTACGACCATTCACCAATAATTTTGTAGTGGTGTATCTGGACGACATTCTAATTTACAGCAAGACTTGGGCTAAACACTTACAACATATTCAGCAAGTTCTGCACACCCTGTGACAATAGAAGCTATAAGCCAACTTGGAAAAATTCTCCTTCATCATGGACCAGGTCGATTACCTGGGCTACATCATTCATCAACATGGCGTACATGTGGATCCAACCAAGATCCAAGTCATCCATGACTATCCAACCCCAACAACACTCATTGAGCTTCGAAGCTTCTTTGGCCTTACCAATTTCTACCGCAGGTTCATGTTGGGATTCTCCCATATTGCATGGGCCCTTAGCCAAATAAATAGGGGTGGTGGTAAGGCGAAATTTGCGTGGGGTCGGTCCCAACAACAAGCGTTCGATAATTTTAAGCAGTGCTTGTGCTCATCCCCAGTACTTTCACTACCAGACTTGCAACATCCCTTTGAGATCAAGACATATGCTTCAGACTATGCCGCGGGCATCATTCTCACTCAACACGACCACCCCATGGCCTATCATAGTGAGACAATGTCATATACTGTCCGTAAGTACCCTACTTATGACAAATAAATGTACTCCATTGTGCAAGCCTGCTACTAGTGGAGATATTACATTCTTAGGAAGGATATAGTCATTCACACTGATCATAATCCACTGTAATTCATGCAGACATAGGGAAAATTGCAGAATGACCTCCATCAAAAGTGGTCCACATACTTGCAACAATTCCACCTCAACATCAAGTATAAAATAGGAAGCACCAATTGTGTCATTGATTTCCTGAGTAGACTGCCAGTTGTGCCACTCACCACGGTGCTAGACTCTTGCAGCCATGAGACATCTAGATGGCCCCAACTTTATGAGACAGACCCTAACTTCGCCACCACCTACCAAATGTTGGTTGCAAACGCAGTTGTCGATAATTTCCATCTTCAGGATGGGTTGTTGTGTCGTCTGGGCCATATTTGTGTTCCATTAAGTGAACGAGTGAAGATAATCTGGGAAGCCCACTACAGTCGGGTGGCAGGACACTTCAACGTCAAAAAGACAGTGGCGATGCTATAGAAACATTTCTATTGGCCGAAACTTCGACAGGAGGTCAACAGGTATATCAGGTCCTACACTGCCTGTGCTATTGCCAAACCGACCACTAAGAAAAAGGGCCTGTACACCCCTCTTCCTACTCCCGACAGGCCATGGGAATCCATCTCAATGGACTAGATGTTTGGCCTCACATCCACCAAGTAGGCAAAATGACTGTGTTTTTGTGGTTGTTGATCACTTTTCTAAGATGGTGATTATGGTTGCCTGCATGAAGAGAATCACAGCATAGGCCACTACCAAGCTCTTCTTTGAACGAGTTTGGGTACATTTTGGAATCCCACAAACCATTGTCTCATATCAGTGCGGTCGATTTCTTAACACATTCTGGTCAAGCCTCTAGTCACTGCTAGACACCAAGCTCACCAAATCCACAGCCTTCCACGCCCAGAAAGATGGCCAAACCGAGGTTGTAAATTGAATGATTGTGCATATCCTTCACATGTATAATTCATAGCACCCTCACACATGGGATGAGATCCTTCCCTATGTCCATCATAGCTACAATCAATATCTGCATAGCTCAACCGACCACAGCCTCTTTCAGGTGTGGTTGGGATTCCAACCATTGGGTCCCATCGATGTTTCACTTCCCCTTGCGGTCACCTCGACCGACTCATCTCCTAATCCAACTGAAGCTGACAAAGCCACTCGGCTCATTGACAGGATCTAGCACATCCTCCAACACGTTCAGGATATCCTACAGAAGTCCAATGACAAGTACAAACAATTCCATGATCAACATCGGGTGCCACATAAGCTTCTGGTGGGCGACAAAGTTTGGTTGCACTTGCAGAAAGAACACCTTAGAGGACCCCATAGGAAGCTTCGCCCACTCTGTTATAGGTCGCACGCTATCACCAAGGCCATGCGGGATAATGCTTTTGAGCTCAACATTCCTCCTTTCCTTGGCCTGCACCTAGTGTTCAATGTGGATCTACTTCGCCCTTATTTCCCACCATTGTTGGACACCTTAGAAGTAGCAGAACAAATGAAACCAAAAGATATCAACCCTGACTGCATACAAAAGGAATCCAATGATCAGATTTTGGACACACAGATCAAGGGAACTCGACAACAAAGGATCCAGCTTTATCGAGTCATCAAAGCAGGGCAACTCCTGCACCAAGGCAAGTGGCTCACCCGGGGCCAAATTCAGTAGAAAGTTCCTCATCTGATGGGGAAAATCAACACAATGGACACCATTTATTCCTAAGGAGGGAGTATTGATCCATATGGATATCAGTGGCCACCCACCTTTTCCAACTGGCTCAAAACAGTTTTCTGACAATTTTGACAATTTACTATTTTTAGTAGTTTTAACTTTCGGGGCCATTTTGAGGGCCTCAATGAAGGTTTTTCAGGATTGAGCTCTGTAATGATAGCCAAAGGCATGATTGAGCCCCAAAAATGAATCTCCTCGATGATAAATTTCCAACTTGCTATCACATGCCTAAAACAAATATTGTATGCAAAAGTTACGACCCCGGGAAGTTGATGTACTAACTTACCCAAATGGGGCTCACATGACTTTTCGTGCCTCATCTCCTTGGGTTAGGTTTTTGTATGTCTAGAGTTTTTGGAATTATTTTTTATTGTAAAAATGCCTTCAGAGCCTCATTGTAATCTTCTTCTTTTCAATGCATGCAACCGTCACATCTCTTCCCAGAGTAAGCCGCCACCATTCCAGCAAGCTTGTTTCTACTGCATTTTACAGTTTCATCTTATTTCGTTATTGAATAGAAAACCAGTTTTTTTGTATCTCTGTTATTTTTTATTAAGCACCAATTTTTTATTAAGCACCATTCCAAGCTGCAAGCAAAGAAGGACACTGGAAAGACATAGAAAGATACTGGGAAGAGGTGTGACTTCCATAAGAGCCCTTGGCATAACACTGCTGACTGCCACTCAAAACAGTCGTCGGTAGCTGAAGTGAAATCCTCTGAATCATATGCGGATTCTTACTCTGAGCCAGAACCAGAAAGGGAGAGATGGATCATTGACGCATAACCCAGTTCCACCATTTCTACCACCAAGCTCCATCCTGGTAAACTAGATGAGCTAGAAGAAGGAGAGCACCTCTTTCATTCACATATGTGGGTAAAAGGCACCCCAATGCACTTCATCATTGATAGTGGTAGCTAGAAGAAACTCATCTCAGTAGAGGTCATCAAGCAGTTGGCCCTGCCAACAACGCTGCACCCACAACCCTACACCATTGGATGGCTTCGCCAAGGAAGCAATCTCTGCGTCAGCCAACAGTGTCGACTGACGTACGACATCAAGCCTTTCAAAGACGAGGTATTGTGTGATGTTTCTCCTCTCAAAGTTTGTGATTTTCTTTTGGGCCAACCTTATTTATGGAAACATCATGCTGTATATGAGTTTAGGCCTCATAGTTTTATTATTACTTTGAACAGGAAATTGTACAGGATACCCGAGGCAGTCCCACCTAGTGCTATTTTCTTGATCTCTGCTAAGAAATGCAAGAAGGTCATTTCTCAGACGGGGGAGTTTGTCTTCTTTGTGATTCTCTCTCAGAATAAGTGAAAGATCATAGCCACATCTAGGGTCTCTATTGAAGACCTCTCCACACAGTAAAAGAAGGTAGATAAGTTCATGGAGGAATACTCAGATATCTTCTCCTCACCTACAGGGGTACCTCTGCACTGCCAGGTCAAGCACCCCATCGATCTGACTCCCAATTCATCACTACCCAATGGGCCAGACTATCATCGCTCTTTGTTAGAGAATGAGGAGATCAAGCGACAGATCCAAGAAATTCTCCACAAGGGGCACATCCACCCCAGCTCATCACCTTGCGGGAGCCCAATCGTGCTTGTATAGAAATATGGAACTTGGTGACTCTGTATTGATTACTGGGCTCTAAATAAAATCACAGTTAGAAACTGGTACCCGATTTCCTGAATCGACAACTTCCTTGATCAACTCACGGAGGCCAAATATTTCAGTAAGATTTATCTAAAGTCTGGCTACCACCAAGTCCCGATAGAACAGACATATATATGGAAGGTTGTCTTCAAGTTAAAGGAAGGCCTTCTTGAATGGTTGGTCATGCCCTTTGGTTTGACAAATTCCCCAACCACTTTCATGAGGATGATGGATGATATCCTACGACAATTCACCAATACTTTTTTAGTGGTGTATCTGGACGACATTCTAATTTACAACAAGACTTGGGCCAAACACTTGCAGCATATTCAACAGGTTCTGCACACCCTATGGCAGCACAAGCTATACACCAACTTGGAAAAATGATCCTTCAGCATGGATCGGGTCCATTATCTGGGTTACATCATTGATCAACATGGCGTACATGTGGATCGAGCTAAGATCCAATTCATCCGTGACTAGCCAGCCCCAACAATACTCACTAAGCTTCAAAGCTTCTTGGGCCTTGCCAATTTCTACCACAGGTTTATGTTGGGATTCTCCCATATTGCATGGGCCCTCAGGAAAATAAATAGGGGTGGTGGTAGGTCGAAATTTGCGTGGGGCTGGTCCCAACAACAAGCATTCGATGATTTGAAACAACGCTTGTGCTCAGCCCCAGTACTTTCACTACCAGACCTGCAACATCCCTTTGAGATCGAGACAGATGCTTCATATTATGTCGTGGGTGTCGTTCTCACTCAGCACGGCCACCCTGTGGCCATCATAGTGAGACACTATCAGATACTATCCTTAAGTACCCTACTTACAACAAAGAAATGTACTCCATTGTGCAAGCCTGTCGCCAGTGGAGACATTACATTCTTAGGAAGGAGACAGTCATCCACATTGATCATAATCCACTGCAGTTCATGCAGACACAGGGAAAATTGTAGAATGACCGCCATCAAAAGTGGTCCACATACTTGTAGCAATTCCACCTCAACATCAAGTATAAAATAGGAAGCACCAATCGTGTTGTTGATTGTTGAGTAGACCTCCATTCGTGGCACTCACCATGGTGCTAGGATATTGCGGCCATGAGATGTCTGGATGGCCCCAACTCTATGATACATACCTTGACTTCGCCATCAACTACCAAATGATGGGTGCAAATGCAGTTGTCAATAATTTCATTCTCTAGGATGGGTTGTTGTATCGTCTGGGCCATATCTTTGTTTCATCAAGTGAGAGAGTGAAGATGATCTGGGAAGCCCACTACAGTTGGGTGGTAGGACACTTCAGTGTCGAAAAGACAGTGGCGATGCTACAAAAACATTACTACTCGACAAAACTTCAACAAGAGGTCAACAAGTATATCAGGTCCTACACTGCCTGTGCTATTGCCAAACTGACCACTAAGAAAGAGGGATTGTACACCCCTCTTCCTACTCCTGACAGGCCATGGGAATCCATCTCAATGGACTACATGTTGGGCCTCCCGTCCACCAAGCGGGGAAATGAATGTGTTTTTGTGGTTGTTGATCGCTTTTCTAAGATGGCGATTCTAGTTGCCTGCAAGAAGAGCATCACATCAGAGGCCACTACCAAGATATTCTTTGAACGAGTCTGGGTACATATTATAATCCCACAAACCATTGTCTCAGATTGAGACAGTCAATTTCTCAGCACATTCTGGTCGAGCCTCTGGTCACTGCTAGAAATCAAGCTCACCAAATCCACGGCCTTCCACCCCCAGATAGATGGCCAAACCAAGGTTGTAAATTGAATGATTGTGCATATACTTCGCATGTATAATTCAAA
The DNA here is from genome assembly GCA_009831015.1 of Picea engelmannii. Taxonomy (NCBI): domain Eukaryota; kingdom Viridiplantae; phylum Streptophyta; class Pinopsida; order Pinales; family Pinaceae; genus Picea; species Picea engelmannii. Next base: position 354,411 of record ML785493.1, on the reverse strand, counting down.
TCATGCTCGCACATGGGATGAGAGCCTTCCCTATGTCCAACATAGCTACAATTGATCCCTACATAGCTCGATCGGGCACAACCCCTTTCAGGTGGGGTTGGGATTCCAACGATTTGGTCCCATAGATGTTTCACTTCCCCTTGTGGTCACCTCGACTGAATCATCTCCTTCTCCAACTAAAGCTGACAAATCCACCCGGTTCAATGAAAGGATCCAACACATCCTCCAACAAGTTCAGGATATCCTACAAAAGTCCAATGACAAGAACAAACAATGCCATGATCAACATCGGGTGCAACATAAGTTTCAGCTGGGCGATAAAGTTTGGTTGCACTTGTAGAAAGAACACCTTACAGGACCCCATCGGAAGCTTCGCCCACTCCGTTATGGGTCGTACACTATCACCAAGGCTATGGGGGATAATTATTTTGATCTCAACATTCCTCCTTTCCTTGGCCTGCACCCATTGTTCAATGTGGATCTCCTTCACCCTTATTTCCCACCATTATTAGACCCCTCAAAAGTAGTAGAACAACTGACACCAACAGAGCTCAACCCCGAATTCATACAATAGGCATCCAATGATTATATTTTGGACACACAGATCAAGGGCACTCAACAACAAAGGATCCAGCTTTATCGAGTCATCAAAGCAGGGCAACTCCTGCACCAAGGCAAGTGGCTCACCCAGGGCCAAATTCAGTAGAAATTTCCTCATCTGATGGGAGACCTCAATGCAGTGGAGACCATTTCTTCCTAAGTAGGGAGGATTGATCCATATGGATATCAGTGGCCACCCACCTTTTCCAACTGGCTCAAAATAGTTTTTTGACAATTTTGGCAATTTACTATTTTTAGCAGTTTTAACTTTTGGGGCCATTTTGAGGGCCTAAATGAAGGTTTTTTGAGATTGAGATCCTCAATTATGGCTAAAGGCATGATTGAGCCCCCAAAATGAATCTCCTCGACGATATATTTCCAACGGGATATCACACGACTAAAATGGAAATCGTATGCAAAAGTTACGACCTCGGGAAGTTGATGTACTAAGTAACCCAAACGGGGCCCACATGACTTTTGGCGCTTCATCTCCTAGGGTTAGGTTTTTGGATGTCTAAGGTTTTGGGCATTCTTGTTTATTGTAAAAATTCCTTCAAAGCCTCATTGTAATATTCTTCTTGTGAATACGCATAGCCGTCACATCTCTTCTCAGAGATAAGTCGCCACCATTCCAACAAGCTTGTTTCCGCTGCATATTAGAGTTTCATATTATTTCATTATTGAATAGAAAAAAAGTTTTAATTTATCTCTTTTATTTTGTGTTAAGAACTTGTTAATGATATTTATTCATTTATCTCTACTCATAAAATCCAGATCAGTGGTATCAGAGCGGTCTATTCCTTGTCATCTTAATGCATGTCTCCAATGAGGTCGGAGTACAAAGAGTTGGGTCTCAAGCTTGTTTCTCTTGAGGACAAAATCTCTCGTACGCCCAAGAGACCTCTCATGGTAGAAGAAAAGTAATATTACGGGATAGAATATCCTTTCAAACTGTTGATTGAGGAAGCCCTCACACAACGGAGGAACAAGATGATGGACAGTTTCGTGCAAATCCTTCGACGACTATCAACAGGCGACGCATCTTCTTCGAATAGAGGTGACGCCCCCTTCAAGCTACAAATAAACTTTGATATTCTTATATTTGAAGTTTAGATAGAGGAATATGTTGTAGACAAGTGGTTGAGTCTACTAGAAGGGTATTTTTTTGTCCATAAATTTTCGAATAGAGAAAAGATTAGTTTTGCGCCCCTCAAAGTCATTCCCCATGTCAAAGATTGGTGGGAAATTTTCTGTGAGCAAAAGGAAACAGAGGAAACCTCATTATTTTCAGTCACAGCCACCTGGGAATCCTTCAGGTATTCTATTAAGGAACAATACTACCCTGTCAGAAGTTATGACGACCTATATACCAAATGGACCACAATGCGACAAGAAAGAGACAAAGTAGTGCCAGATTTCACAAATATCTTCCATACCTTGCGCACCAAGCTAGGTATCAAAGGTTCAAAGCGAAATTTGGTGCTCAAGTATCGCGGTGCTATACATAGATACATCCATACCGAAATGGGATTTCTGGACATATCATCCTTGGGCGCGGCCTATTGATATGCCGTCAAAATCGAGCAGAAGCTCAAACAAAAGACATGACAATTTGGGCCTTGGAACCCCTCACAACAAAACCCAGGAAAGGGTGGCCCCAACCTAGAGAAAAAAGAACAAAGACAAGATGGACAGTATCAAGACTACCAGTCCAAGCCACAAGAAAATAATGACACTGGAAATACCAAGAAAGATACCGGGAAGTGGTGCGACTTCCATAAGAGCCCTTGGCATAACACCGCTGATTTTCGCTCAAAAAATTCGTTTGTGGTCGAAGTGAAAGCCTCTGAATCAAATGTGGATTTTGTCTCTGAGCCAGAACCATAAAGGGGAATATGGATCATTGATGCGAAACCCAGTGCCACCATTGTTACCACCAAGCTCCAACCTGGTGAACCAGACGAGACAAAAGAAGAAGAGCGCCTCTTCCATTCAAAGATGTGGGTAAAAGGCAACCTGCTGCACTTCATCGTTGATAGCGGTAGCCATAAGAACCTCATCATTGATAGCCATTCCAACAATGCCGCACCCACCACCCTACACCATTGGATGGCTCTGCCAGGGAAGCGATCTCTGTGTCATCCAACAGTGTCGACTGTCATACGACATCAAACCCTTCAAAGACGAGGTATTGTGTGATGTTGCTCCTCTCTAATTTTGTGATGTTCTTTGGGGCCAAACTTATTTATAGAAACATCATGTTGTATATGAGTCTAGGCCTCGTAGTGTTATTATTACTTTGAACAGGAAATTGTAGAGGATACCCGAGGCAGTCGCACCTAGTGCTATTTCCTTGATCTCTGCTAAGCAATGCAGGAAGGTCATCTCTCAGATGGGGAAGTTTGTCTTCTTTGTGATTCACTCTCAGAATGAGAGAAATATCATAGCCACATCCAGGGTCTCTGCGGCCAACCTCTCCACAGAGCAGAAGCAAGTAGATAAGGTCATGGAGGAATACTTGGATATCTTCTCCTCACCTACAAGGGTACCTCTGCACTGCCAGGTCAAGAAACCCATCGATCTGACCCTCGATGCACCGCTTCCCAATGGGCCAGTCTATTGTCTCTCTTTGTTAGAGAATGAGGAGATCAAGCGACAGATACAAGAACTTCTCCACAAGGGGCACATCTGCCCCAACTCATCACCTTGTGGGAGCTCAATCGTGCTGGTACAGAAGAAAGATGGAACCTGGCGACTCTATATTGATTATCAGGCTCTAAATAAAATCACAGTCAGAAACTAGTACCCGATTCCCCAAATCAATGACCTCCTTGATCAAATCATGGGGACCAAATACATCAGTAAGATTGATCTGAAGTCAGGCTACCACCAGATCCCAATAGAACAAAAAGATGTGTGGAAGACCGACTTCAAGACAAAGGAAGGCCTTTTTGAATGGTTGTTCATGCCCTTTGGTATGAAAAATGCCCCAACCACTTTCATGAGGATAACGGACGATATCCTGCGACCATTCACCAATACTTTTGTAGTGGTGTATATGGACGACATTCTAATTTACAACAAGACTTGGGCCGAACACTTGCAACATATTCAACAACTTCTGCACACCCTACGACAGCACAAGCTATACGCCAACTTGGAAAAATGCTCCTTTGGCATGGACCAGGTCCATTACCTGGGCTACATCATTCATCAGCATGGCGTACATGTGGATCAAGCCAAAATCCAAGTCATCTGTGATAGGCCATCCCCAACAACACTCACTGAGTTTTGGAGCTTCTTGGGCCTTGCCAATTTCTATCGCAGGTTCATGTTGGGATTCTCCCATATTGCATGGGCCCTCGGACAAATAAACAGGGGTGGTGGTAAGGCGAAATTTTCATCGGGTTGGTCCCAACAATAGGTGTTCGATGATTTGAAGCAGCGCTTGTGCTTAGCCCCAATACTTTCACTACCAGACCTACAATATCCCTTTGAGATCGATACATATTCTTTAGAATATACTGTGGGCATCATTCTCACTCAGCAGGGCCACCCCATGGCCTATCATTGTGAGACACTATTAGATTTTTTCCGTAAGTACCCTACTTACAACAAAGAAATGTACTCCATTGTGCAATCCATCTACTAGTGGAGACATTACATTCTTGGGAAGGAGACAGTCATCCACACTGATCATAATCCACTACAATTCATGCAGACACATGGAAAATTGAAGAATGATCACCATCAAAAGTGGTCTTGATACTTGCAGCAATTCCACCTCAACATCAAGTATAAAATAGGAAGCACCAATTGCGCCACTGATTGCTTGAGCAGACCACCAGTCGTGACACTCATCACAGTGCTAGAATCTTGTGGCCATGAGACATCTGGATGGCCCCAACTCTATGAGACAGACCCTGACTTTGCCACCACCTACCAAATGTTGGGTGCAAACGCAGTTGTCGATAATTTCCATCTTCAGTATGGGTTGTTATATCGTCTGGGTCATATCTATGTTCCATCAAGTGAGCAAGCAAAGATGATCTGGGAATCCCACTACAGTCGAATGGCAGGACACTTCGGCGTTGAAAATATAGTGGTGATGCTATAGAAACATTTCTACTGGCCGAAACTTCGACAAGAGGTCAACAAGTATATCAGGTCTTTCACTGCCTGTACTATTGCCAGACCAACCACTAAGAAACAGGGCCTATACACCCCTCTTCCTACTCCTGACAGGCCATGGGAATCCATCTCAGTGGACTATATGTTGGGCCTCCCATCCACTAAGTGGGGAAATGAATGTGTTTTTGTGGTTGTTGATTTCTTTTCTAAGATGAAGATTCAGGTTTCCTGCAAGACGAGCATAACAACAGAGGCCACTGCAAATCTCTTCTTTGAACGAGTCTAGGTACATTTTGGAATCCCACAAACCATTGTCTCATATTGGGACAGTCGATTTCTCAACACATTCTGGTCAAGCCTCTGGTGACTGCTAGACACCAAGCTCACCAAATCCACGGCCTTCCACCCGTAGACAGATGGCCAAACCGAGGTTGTAAATCAAATGATTGTGCATATCCTTCGCATGTATAATTCAAAGCACCCTCTCACATGGGATGAGAGCCTTCCCTATGTCTAGTATATCTACAATCGAGCCCTACATAGCTCAACCATCCACAGCCCCTTTCAGGTGGGGTTGGGATTCCAATCATTGGGTCCCATAGATGTTTCACTTCCCCTTGCGGTCACCTCGACCGACTCATCTCCTTCTCCAGCTAAAGCTGACAAATCCACCCAGTTCAATGAAAGGATCCAACACATTCGCCAACAGTTTTAGGATATCCTACATAAGTCCAATGACAAGTACAAACAATGCCATGATCAACATCGGGTGCCACATAAGTTTCAGGTGGGTGACAAAGTTTGGTTGCACTTGTAGAAAGAACGCCTTACATGACCCCATCGGAAGCTTCACCCACTCTGTTATGGGTCATACACTATCACCAAGGCCGTGGGGGATAATTCTTTTGAGCTCAACATTTCTCCTTTCTTTGGCCTACACCCATTGTTCAATGTGGATCTCCTTCGCCCTTATTTTCCACCATTATTGGACACCTCAGAAGTAGCAGAACATCTGACACCAACAGATATCAACCCTAAATGCATACAACAAGCATCCAATGATCATGGACACACATATCAAGGGCACTCGACAATAAAGGATCCAGCTTTATCGAGTCGTCAAAGCAGGGCAGGTACTGCACCAAGGCAAGTGGCTCACCTGGGGCCAAATTCAGCAGAAATTTCCTCATATGATGGGGGACCTCAACGCAATGGAGACCATTTCTTCCTAATGAGGGAGTATTGATCCATATGGATATCAGTGGCCACCCACCTTTTTCAACTGGCTCAAAACAGTTTTCTAACAATTTTGGCAATTTACTATTTTTAGCAGTTTTAACTTTTGGGCCCATTTTGAGGGCCTAAATGAAGTTTTTTTGGGATTGAGCTCCTTAAGAATACTCAAATGAATTATTGAGCCCCCAATATGAATCTTCTCAATGATACCTTTATAACGGGCTATCACACGCCTAAAACAAAGATCGTATGCAAAAGTTACAACCCCGGGAAGTTGATGTACTAACTTACCCAAACAGGGCCCACATGACTTTTGGTGCTTCATCTCCTAGGGTTAGGTTTTTTGATGTCTATGGTTTTTGGCATTATTGTTTATTGTAAAAAGGCCTTCTACTCATAAAATATGGATCACTTCCATCCTGTTGACAGCCATGTTTGGGACAACTAGACTCTAGGGTTGAGGAGGAGTTGTGGGTGTGGTTGATGGAGGGGATGATGAGGTAGAATTTGAGACAAGGGATGTATGAGGACTAATGATAAGGGGGTTTTGAAAAATGGCAACCTTAGGATGTTTATGGTTATGGACAGAGGAAAAAATTTCAACAGTTCTCTTGCCTTTGGATGGTAAGGGGTATCTCTAAGCAATGATAGTCTTCCTTAATTGTCTCTCTGAATTAGGGTTGGTTGTGTCACCACAAAGATCAAGGTTAACTTTGGGATTTTTAGTAGGCTTAGGATTTGATTTTCTAGATCCTTTTTTGGGAGCTAGAATTCCTTAATAGGTTTCCATTCAGTGGAGTCTCCAGGTGAAAGATGGCAGTCACCTTTGTGCATGATCTTTGTTCACCATCAAAGATTAGATATGACCATTTTCATTCTCCCAAGGAAAGATTCTTCGTTACTCCATTCCCCGGCAATGATGCTAGAAGATGTTGGTCCTAAGGTCTACACTTGATTTCTAAAGGACATATCTAGGCCACCTCAAGTTTTTGAATGGTTTGATTTTGATAAATTAGGTTTGTTGGTCAGTTGATGGGTAGGTTTTCAAGGATAGAAACCTATTTGGACTTGCCAAACAATATCACCGCAGGTTCCCCTTAGTTAGTGGCATGCATTTTGATGAACATGTAGGGGTATGAAAAAATAAACAAAGGAAACACAACAAACAATACAATGAGTTACCTGATGTGTGAAATTTTAGACTTAAAATAATATTTTAAGGCCTAAAACACATACCCAGATAAAAATAATCCAACATATTGCAATATAACTAATCTCTTTACTAAAGAAATAGTTGATTATCAAGTTGCACGACAGTAAAAAGATTGATTAGAAAAATACCTGAAAGGAAAAGGAAATTCACATTGTACACTTTCCAAATTTGCATCCAAGATAAGATTAAGAACACATAAAGACTTGAGAAGGAAAACACAAACTGTCATCAAGATTTATATTCACCTCGTAGGAAGCTTGACAATCATAAGTTTCAGGTCCAACAAAATTGTGATGCTTGAATCTTACACTAAAAAATAAACCCACATACATTACAAAATCTGTCTATTTATCCCTGTCCCAGAGGGTATCGACCATCTTGAAACAAAAGTTCAACTCTGCATAACAACTAGACTTTATGAATGATTTGAATTACACTATTTCATTACAACTAGAGAACTCTTTTACTTGAGTGTATTAATTGGGAATATTAGTCATGACTTACTTTAAACTCAACCTTAACAAAAAATATGGTTCATATCCAACGAAAATTACCACTTATTACACTTGGCAATAATGTATTGAACTTAAAATAACTATACTTCTATAAGTGAAAACTATAACTATTGTTTATACTGAAGTAGAAAAACTCTTAACAAAAACTTTGACAGTTGTAACTAGCAAGTAACTGTGCACGAATACCCATGTGCACTCCAGTTGGAGACTAAACTGGAACACAAATAGATTAGTTGGCATTAGTCTCAGACCCTTTCTCCTTTGACAATAACAATCTTCTTCAGATTATCTCCTTCAAGAAAAAACATGTTTTCTAATGCTTCCTTTGTAGCTTCTGGTACTTCTTTTGTAACTTAGCATGTTGCTTTTCTAGATCTTGGTTTTGTTGTTGTAAATTCTAAATTTGTTGCTTCAAAATTTTCACTTGGTGGCTGTCATCTACACCTTCATCAACTTCGACCTTTGGCTTAATTAAAATCTTCTCCTTATTTCTATTTTTTAGCCCCTTTTCCTCATCTATGGTAGATTTGTTGAGGTCAATTGAAAACTTGGTTTTTATGGACCTCATCTCATATATATGTGTTACCTCATAACATTTTCCATGTGTTTCTTTCAGAACCTCATGCATTTCTGATATCTTTTCTTTAATATTTGGTTTGGTGTCATCTAAAAGTTGCTCAAGAACTAACTTTGTATTTGGGGTAATTCCATCAGAGTCCTACTTGGGATCTGGGCTAAGGTCCCCTACATTTTGTTGTAAATATGAGTCTACAGGGTACTCTGTATTAACAATTGCAAATTTTATACCTGAAGCTTCACCCTTACTGTATTTCAACTTTTCTTTATCCCCAGTCATTTTATTCAATGTGTGGACTACCATCTCTTCCATGTTAGCAAATGCAAAGATGCCCTCATCTTCAATTATAATTGGTTGGGGGTATTTCAAAGATGGATTAAAAGGTACTTTAGAATTTAGTCTAAATTGATTAGTGATCTTGGTTTTTATTTTAGGCTTACTGGGCATTCCAGGGCCTTGGTTCCCTTTCCTCTTTCTGTTTTGCTTGGCTTCAGAGGACTCCTTAATCAAAGTTTCCATAGGCACAAATTTTGCAGTAACAATCTTGGGATTGTGTTATTTAGTTTTCATTTGTCCCCTCATTTTTGTCTTGGGAATTTTACCCTGTTGCATGGTCGGAGTCACAAGCTCATATTCAGAGTGCTTGAGTGATAATGGGCCCTGTGGAGTATCATGTGACTCTTGTTTCCTACTACAAACTTTGTTGTCCTCATTCCCTCTTTTTTTTGTTGTATATGATCTTAGTTGCATTCAAGGGGTTTCCTCCTTCACTGGCGTAATTGATTTGGTTCTTATGGATCGGGTACATTTCTTCCTGGATGCATTTTTCTTACTTTTTGTTTGTTGGGTAGCCTTTGAGGAGAAACTAGGTTTATGGGAAACCCTCCCTTCTCGGTTATCTTCGTCCTTTGCCTCTTCAGATTGTGGATCGACTTGTTGTTCCTATTCATGTAGCCCTACATATTGTAAAAGATATTCCCAGGGCATCTTTATTTCACCCAAACCAAAGAGGAACAATTTTTTTATCAAACCATGGTGATATAAACTCATGTGGGCTGACTCGGGGTGGCTCTGAACCCTTCTGACCATTTTTGTTAAACTTTTGAGCAAGTAAAAACACATTTTTAATTCATAATACCCACTTAAGTGCATGAGAAAGAGAAGGCGATAACAATGCACAATGGATAAATGACCCTCACCTGTGATGTACCTTTGGACTATTGTAAGCATACCCCACCATTCATATTTTATCCACATGATGGAAATACCCTGGCTCTAGTCAGGGTTTTAGTGTTCTGACACTAGAAATTTATTGCAGAGCTCTCGTGGTAATTTTCCTTTCTTTAATCATCTTTCCCCACATACCAAGAGAGCATAGGCTACCCCAATGAAATTCTATGTGATATGGATAAATGTGTCCCCGAGGTGGGTCTGGAACCCATTAAAAATTTTTTCAAATAGTAGGGCCACACCAGTGTGGTTTCCTTCGAAGGCACAGATAAGATCGTACCATTATTCCCTGAAAAACACATCTTTGATTTTCAAAACAACTTGTAACAGCTCGAGCCCCTCTGGCTCTATTCTATTCAGTTGCCAGTGATCTCAGGGAGAAACCATCTCGTTATGGCTGCTTCTGCTGCAAGTGACAAGATGAATGTGGATGTTAATCTAATCTATTTTACCACCTATAGTTATAATTACCCATAATCTCGTGATAATGATAATTAGAGGTGCAAACTTGCATGATTTTAACACGAACTCTACAATGATGATAAATTGGAGGTAAACTTTCATGAACTTGAGTTCCCATGAGCATGCACACACATGCAGGTACCAACACAACATTTTTTTAAAATTTAAAAATTTATGAACGTTTAAAATAATAAAACAACGTGTGTTTTTGTTGTTTGCAAGAACATGCATATTCTTGCAATCTGTACTTTTTTGCATCAAAAGGCTTTGGTCAACCTGTTATAATCCCACTAGTGATAAATTCATGATGATGTGTGTTATTAACTCAAACCAGAACATGCATTAACCTACCCAAAAGCAATAAAATGATGCAAGGCCAAAAGAAGGGTGACAACAAATCAAAATAACTCATTATATCATTGAAAAGAAGCTAAACAAAAAATAGGTTGACAAATGGATGGACTAATGGAGGGAAAGAGAGGAGAGGTGCAGACCTAGGTTTTAACAGGACCTCTTTCTATTATTTCATTCCTATTAGTTGTTGCAATGTTATCTACAAGTTGGTGGAAAATGTGATAGCTAGCATGCTTAAATTGCTTCTGAGTGAGGTGATTTCTAAAGAACAATTTGGCTTTCTTCAAAAAGTTAAAATCCATGATGCAATCTCCCTTTGTCAAAAAGATATTCATTCAATCAAGACCATGAAGCAGTCAACGACTATTCTAAAGATTAATCTCTCAAAATCTTATGACAAGGTCGATTGGATTTTCCTCCGCCGTGTTCTTCTGAAGATGGGTTTGCACCTTCCCACTATAAACTGGATAATGGGATGCGTAAAATCAATGTATTTCACAGTTCTAATTAATGGTTCTCCTTTAATATTCTTTCAGACTTATAGCGGCCTATGACAGGGGTGTCCATTGTCCCCCTTTCTCTTCCTTGTTATTGTAGAGGATTTAAGCAGACTTGTAAACGAGGAAATCTGAAAAGGAATGATCAAGGGTGTGAAGGTGTTGAAGTTTGTATCTTTATCCCACCTTCTTTTTGTGGACGAAATCTTATGTTTTGTACAAGGATCCTCTCAAAAAAAATTATCTTTAAAAATTATTATGGACATCTTTTGTCGAGCCTTAGGTGTGGAAATCAATTATCATAAGTCTTGTCTAATTCCTCGCCAATTATCAAAATCCTCTCTTAAAATACTTGAATTTTCTCCTCCTTTTCCTTGTAAGGCATTGGATGATGGTTTTAAATATTTGGGTTTTTTTTTTAAATCTCGATGGGTATAAGTCTGGTGATTGGAACTAGCTTTATAATAAGTTGAAGCCTAAATTTTATTTTGGGGGAATTATCTTCTTTTTCTAGGAGGGAGACTAAATTTAATCAAATATGTGTTGGAAAGTATACCTGTCTATTGGACTTATATTGTTGTTGTGCCCTAAGGAATTCTCATGTTGGCATCCAAAGTTTTGGGTATATATCGCGCAGCGCATAAACAAATTTGTGTGCATCTATTCTAGTTTTGTGTGTGCTCAATCAGTTGCATGAGGTGTGACAGGAGACACGCACATTAGATCAAGTTTTTATTGTGTGCTAGTTTGAGTTCTGAAAAATGCGCATCGATCCAAGTTTTGTCATGCATGCTAGAAATCAAGAAGACACTGCATGCATGATGGAATAAAGAAAGAATATTTTGGGAATCTCCCCAAATGATTACTAGAAGCAACACAAGGGAACGTGGAGCAAAATGAATATGAGATAGAAAGTTAGTTTAGATTTCCATGATTCCAAAGAGGCTACGTAGATTGCATGTAGGTGATAGAAGTGTGTGGGAGTGGAAGTCATGGGATAAATTGGGGCATAACTAAAAATGATGGAGTACTAGAGCCAAGAAGAAAATAAAAGGGAGAAATGACAACAAAAAAAGAGTTAGCTTGTTAGTCAGTTGGTTGTTGTTTTAATAGTTGTGGGTGTTATCAGGAAAATCGGTAAGTGCAGACACAAATAGATCTCCCTATTTTCACCCCGAAACTAGAACAAAACAAGACAGAATATAAAACTTTCCCAAGGTTTTAATTATCAAGCATACTAACTAACAAGAGATAAATGACATACCTTTTAAGCATCGTTTTTCCTTGCTAATGTCATCCTCGCTCTGTTATAAGGCTTATGGGATGTTGAACTTGTAAAAATACACAAGCCAACGAAGTGAAAGCAACAACGTATACTCAAAAAAACCTATGTATGTGATCAATGAGTCATGCAATAAAATAAGACCAATTTTATTGGAAGAAATGTATCATTGTATTAAATAATGTAGAAGAAAGATACAACCATATGCCTTGATGTTGTCAGGTTCCTTCCAATAGTTCCTTGCTTCCCACACACTTTTGCTCCACAGATTCTGCGACTGTAGATTTGAAATTCACTCACAATCTATCTTGACAAAGCAAATTTCAAAGCCAACATACAAGCTCCAAAAACTCCAAGCTACAAAACTCAAGAACTTTCCAACTAAGCTCTAGTCAACCCAATCCAAAGCTAACTTTCCCCATGAGAACTCCTCTCCTTTTATAATTTGAAAAGGATAGGGTGAGGAGGTTAGTATGATCCCATGAGATTAGGGACGTGACTCAGATCCAAACCAATCGAAGGCCACCTCACCCTCAAAGCTTCTATTCTAGAAGTTTTGAAAAATTCGTCTTTTTCCTTCGTACGAAAATTGTCGCATCCTTAACACCGAGAAAACTGCAATGACATCGCAGGACGATATGGTGCAACCTGCGAGGATCCTATATATTCATACCCTTAACACTAAGCAAGGTGTGACGATCCCTTTTTCTAAGGTTTTTGACAAAGGAAAAGTATAATTCAATCTCTCTGGGAAAATGTATCTTCATTCTTCTTCAGGGATTCAGGTTATTGATCCTTCTCAAGACAAAGGATAGGTTTACCTCATTAACAGTCATAGGGGTGACTAAAATAATGTGTAACATAGAGCCCCGCAAAGTAAGTTCGAATAGAGTGATAGCTGAAATACGTTTTCGAGTGTGTGTAGGGAACAAGGAACACGTTGATCGGAAATCTGCCAACAAACAAGGAAATATAGTACAATAATATATCATCACTGAGGTAGGAATTCCCATACTCAAAATACAAAGGAATCAAAGCATAAATGTCGACATGCAAAGATCCATGTCAAGTAAGACAGGTCATGGCCACCAAACATACACCGTGGATCCATGCCATTATGACTCAAATCTGAACATAGCCACCAAAATACATTGTGGATCTATGCATTGAAGACTCAAATTTGAACATAGCCACTTGACATACACTATGGATCTATGCAACAATACAATATAAATATACTCCAACACAACTTGAATATGTTAGAAAAGATTCAGGGTCTTCATCTCCACCACTCTATAGTACGAATCTAACCATGCGAATACATTTGTTGAAGTTGAACATGGTAGAAACCAGTTGATTACCGATCATTAGTGAATATCATTAGCAAGTGAAAGATAAATCACCATTGATGTCAATGACTCCCAAGGTACACTAGTACAATCCAACATGTGTGAATTAATGAGCTGAAGTCAAACACTCGGTGGAATCTCTCGATCAAGGGTCAATAATGAAAACCCATTGTCGAAAGAGAGGAAACCTACCATTGAGGCATGCAAGTTCCAAGGTACCAATTAGTTTCTAAGTCTAATTCCTAGATAATGAGTTGAAGTTGACAGGAAAATACTCGTCACAAGAGGGCCTTAATGTATCCCCCATCAATGACACAAAATAGGTAAAAATATTTGAGGTAGATCAAAGTAACAAGTGATTCAGGACTAAATAAAGGATGGTTGATGCAATAGAAGGCTTAAGGAATGTAGAAATGCCCGACGAAATAGAAGGCTTTTTGGGTTGAACTTCTCTTTGAACATATTGATGACACGAAAACTGTCTTGGAAACACTCACTCAACAACATGGATCACATACCAATTTGTAATCTTATAAGGGAGTATGATCAAGAGACAAGCAGATTTTTCAACCTAGACACAAAGCGAGTGAAAGGGTGTCATGCTCAAAAGAGACACTTCCATATAATACGGATTTAGATACATTTCTTTCCCAATTCCCCCCCCCCCACCATTCCTGGTGAGTACCTCTTTATTTTTACGCAAGCTTGAAGATGATAACATATGCTTGTAGATATAAGCTCATCCTTCGGACCAGTCCCTTAGAGTATGTTTAATGAACCCTAAGAAGGAGCGGTTTGATCCCATATGGGTCTTTTAGTGTTTGTTTAATGAGTCTAAGGAAAGAAAACTCAGGTTTTTTTCAATTTTAGAGAGTCTGAAAAACACTTAAAGAGAACTCCATCAGGTCCTTTTTCGTAAATTAATATGACGAGACTGAAAAAGTGATAACCTACGGCTCATTAGATGTTTTCTTCAAATACTTTTATGAGTGTGAAAAGAACAAGGTCGCTCGGCAAACAATTTCGAAAATACTCACCACAGAAATCTGAAAACAGTAATATTTTCATGTTTAGAGAGTCTGAAAAGAGCTTAAAGGGAAATCCAAAATGTCCTTTTTTGTAAAGTAGTTTGATGAGAGAGAAAAAGAGATAAACTAGCGCTCAACAGAATTTTTCTTCAAATACTTTAACGAGTCTGAAAAGAACAAGATCGCTCGACCATCTTTTCATGTTTAGAGAGTCTGGAAAGAGCTTAAAGGGAACTCCAAGGGGTTCCTTTTTTGTATAACCTTTACGAGTCCAAAAAAGTGAAAAAAGTATACTCAGTTACATTCTCGGGTATTTACGAGAATGAGAAAGAAAAAGGACTAAGATCGGGATTGTTTTCATTTTTACTCAAGCTTAAAACAAAACAAAACTATGATTGGGATAGATTTTATTTTTACACAAGCTTAAAACTAGCCAAAACTATGCTTGGACCTAGTTTCATTTTTACACAAGCTTGAACCAGAGGAAACTATGCTTGAGGTAGGTGGTTTCATTTTTACACAAGTTTGAACCAGAGAAAACTATGCCTGCAACTTCCCAATGCATTATCCAGGGATGGTTGGTACTTAGCCCCCAGCTTAAGAAGCTAGCGGTTTAAATTCAACATGAAGTCCAGAGGCTGAAATCATTTCCCCCCAATATTTGTTGCATCTGATGGCATAGCAGGATGAAATGAAGCTTCAAATTCTATACATAACGAAGTACTTGACTTAATCGAAGATGGGGGAAACTATTTCATTTTTTAACGACCTTGCCACAGAGAAGAAAAACTATGCTCGAGAATCTAGGTTCAATCCCCAGACCTTTGTTTCATTTTTTAACGAGATGGACACAGAAACAAGAACTATGATCGTGAGCTCTATTTCATTTTTTAATGAGGTTTCTACAAAGACATGAAAACTATCCTCACAGTTGGTTTCATTTTTTAATGAGCTTGAAATCAGAAAATCATGCTCAAAGCTCCTCTCCTTGATCATGGCTTCCAACAGGACAATGCTCTGGAAGGATACCATGTCAAGGGACAAAAATCGTTCATGGCTTCCAATAGATATTCACTCGATAGAAAAAAAAACACTCTAAGAGGAACACATGTCAAGGGGACTGATACGGGTAAGGAGGTCAGACCCCAATAGCTCTATTGAAGAGATCACTATGTCAACTATTGGATATGATCTTACAGTGAGAGGCTCATCTTCATAAAAAACTGAAGGCATGGGAGATAACACCATATAATTGACCTTTGGTAGGGATGATATTGTCTGCATATAAGAATTGTTTAGGGATGTCATCGAGTTGATGGTCAAGTCAGGGAAAACAAATGAAATTTGATCAATGGTCACAATTCTTCCATTGTGAGGGAGATATATCACATGAAAAATAGTGGACACGATAGATTTCATGGCATAGACATAATATCACCCAAGGAGTAAACCGAAATCCAAGGGATATTGGACTACCATGACATCAATAAAGATAGTTTTCCCTCCCAAAGTTAGAGGAAACTGAGGAAGGACTCCTAAAGGGTGACTGGTTTTTCTGTTGAAAGCCAACATATTCTGTGTAACTACACAAGTTGAGGATAACCCAAAGCTTTCCAAGCAATAGGGGAAAAAATACTATGGACAAACCTTCGTCTATCAACATCTAAATAACATCTCGACTACAAACCTGTATGGTAATATTGAAAGGAATGTGAGAGGGAAGATGAGGTTCATTTAGTGCAAACCAATCAAAAAGGATGACCTCATTACTTGGAGGGGGTTCCATGGCAGAAGGAGGAATGCCCCCTATCATAGTAGATTCTGTATCAACAAGAAAAACGTGGGCAATATCGATTTTACTCTCTAGCAGGAGAGTAGGATTGACCGATGACGAGATCAGATCGACCACTTGGTTTTCATTCTCCAAGGGGAGAATGGGGTCAATGGATGGAAATGGATCAACTTCTTGGGTTTCACTCTCTAACGGGAGAGTGGTACTGACTAAGGATGGGATCAGATCGACCACTTGGTCAACTAGTTAAACTAAGGACGTGACTAGATTGACTACCTGATCAACCAGACTGACCGACGAAGGGATCGGATTGATCATTCCATCAAATACATGTGGGTTGAGAGTAAGCTTGCAATAAGCAACTGGAAGTTGAGGTTGGGAAATAATCACATATTCCATTAATTTTGAGGCTTTGTCCATATGAGGGCAAAGGTCTGTTTGATAAATCCATCTGCATAACATAAATGAGAACTTGACTCTACTTTTCTTCTTCCTAATGGTATCCTGACTAGTTGATGGGAGGTCATCAACATGTTGTTCAGAGGCTGACGACATGGGTTGGCGAGGGCATGTAAACCATGCTTCTATAACCTTGGATAGACTAGGGAAATCCTTAAGAACATGGCTACCCTTACAAATTCTGCAAGGGTACTTGGGCTTACGGGTTGTTTGGGTGATCTTGGCATCATCAACACTCCCAGCACGATTATCAGTAACTGGTGGTTTTCCAGCATGTTTACCAGTGATTGGAAGTTTGGACCCTTGCTTATTTTTCTTCTTCTTATTATTCCTTTTCTTCTTCTTCTTATTCACTGGGTTACTAGCTTCAAATCTTTCACTCGACAAAGAAGATGAAATGGAAGAAGACCTTGCAAGTGAGTAAGGTGAAGGAGATCTTACTTGTGAAGAAGATGAAGGATCAACATGAGGTTTATGTTCTTGGGGGGAAGTGCTTACAACCGAAACACTTGCTGCATTCGGGATTACTTGAGTGGAAAACAACCATATCGATAATTCAATTGTGAGACCTGGAAGGCTTAAAGTAGCTATGTGAGGAGGACCAATGTTTTCGTAAGAAGGAAAAACAGGAGGTTCCCCTGGAAAAGGGGTTCCTTCATTGGTCATTCCAGGAACTGACGCCATTAAATAAAGATCCAACCTAGAGTCTACAAAGGAAAATAAACAACACACGCGAAATATCTACGAAGAAAACAAGAAAACAAAACTTCCTCACAATGAACGCACTAGTTGGTGATGAAATCCAACGTCGCGGGATCAAAGTAAGAAAGGCCTGAGATAGAGAGGGTGGAAAAGTTACATTGGTGACCTCCTTAACGGACTGACACCTTGGTTCAATCTCCCACACATAATCTCAGGTATACCCTCCAAGGAGCCTGAGTGAGTTTGGCCAAAGTCGATTCCAGGTACCGTGAAGACTTTCCCCTCCATAGTCACCTTGTGTAAAGACCCTAAAGAGATAGGCCACTAAGGTTACCAATTATGACAATGATGCCTGGGAAAATAGTCGTCAATCTGATACACGGGCAAGGGCAAGGTATCTAATCCCGAAATCGCCTCGAAAAGGTCCACACAGGATTTTCTTCTCAAGTGACCCCCAATAATACGTGCAATCTCTACACTAAGACCAACAAACCAGGGTGAGTAACTTTGTTGGTTCCAATGCGACCTCATGATTGACCCTTGTGTTAGAAGGGCTTCCCAAGACAAAATGTAGCAAGTGGATTTCACTGTTCCCTAACTCAAGATTCTATGTTTGTTTGCATCTTTGGAAAGTTATCTTTCACACCTATTCCAAAGCCCTACACCCTAAGCTAATGTAGGTTTGCTACCAAAAAATATAAAAATGTCTAATCCATTTTTATAAGCGCTTTATTTTAAGGCTTTTGTTTACTCAAGAGGAAAATGTCGTGGACTAAATGATGTTTTGACTGACTCTAAAAAAGTGCAAAGAAATGATAATGCAAATATTTCACTTCGATGAAAGCTATATTACGAGAAGGAGAAAACGTTTATCATTCCTAGATGCACAATGTCCCAAGATTTTATTAAATTCATATATATMAAGATCTTCAATAAAAGAGCCAAAGAGAATGTACACCAATACATGAATCTCCCCCCCCACCCCCAGCCATGAGGGGGAAAAAWTTTAAGAATTCGAGACCAAAAATGCCAAAAACCATGCAATTTCGCTACTTCAAATGCAAGGATTCCCCCAATCCAATGCAAAGAAAGAAATTATTTTTTTTTGTTTCAAATATAGGTAAAAGAAGATTCAAATCTTTCAAGAAGAATGTAATCATATCCAACAAATCACCCCAAAACCATATCTAATATCTGGGCAAGAAAAACCATAACAAATCAATTTTTTTCACACTCATCGCAGGCTGTAGACTAACACAACGCGAAAATCCTTGATCGTCGTGAGCTAGAGAACAAACACAGTGCAATGATGCTGCACTGTGTCAAAAGGTAGGGTGCATAGATCCTAGATCATCACACTATCCCTTAAAGCAGGGTGCAATGATCAAAGGAAAAATGGAAAAATAAAAAGCAAGAAGGTTTTCCAGTGAATTTAAACAGTCAAAGAGTTCATCTGGATCTCCCAGTGACTCAGAAAACAGAACCCAGGAAATCAAAGAAAAACTAGGAAAAAAATTTGCTCCCCAATATGGTCGCCAATTTTGTTATCGGGAAAATCGGTAAGTGCGGACACAAACAGATCTCCCTAGTTTAACCCTGAAACTAGAACAAAACAAGACAAAATATAAAACTGTCCCTAAGTTTTAATTATCAAGCATACTAACTAACAAGAGATAAATGGCATAAATTTTAAACGTCATTTGGCCTCGCTAGTGTCATCCTCACTCCATTCTAAGGCTTATGGGATGTTGAACCTGTAAAAAGACACAAGCCAACGAAGTGAAAGAAACAACATATAATCAACAAAACCTATGTATGTGATCAAGGATTCATACAATAAAATAAGACCAATTTTATGGGAAAGAAATATATCACTGTATTAAATGATGTGGAAGAAAGATACAACCAGATGCCTTGATGTTGTCAGGTTCCTTCCAATAGTTCCTTGCTTCCCACACACTTCTTCTCCATGGATTTTGAGACTGTAGACTTGAAAGTCACTCACAATCTATCTTGACAAAGCAAAGCTCAAAGCCAACATACAAGCTCCAAAAACTCCAAGCTACAAAACTCAAGAACTTTCCAACTAAGCTCTATCCAACCCAATCCAAAGCTAACTTTCCCCATGAGAACTCCTCTCCTTTTATAAGATAAAAAGGATAGGATGAGGAGGTTAGGATGATCCCATGAGATCAGGGATGCGACTCAGATCCAAACCAATCGGAGGCCACCTCACCCTCGAAGCTTCTATTCAAGAACTTTCAAGAAATTCCTCTTTTTCCTTCATACGAAAATCGTCGCACCCTTAACACTAAGAAAACTATGACGACATCGCAGGCCACTATGGTGCAACCTGCAATGATCCTAGATTTTCGCACCCTTAACACTAAGCAAGGTGCGACGGTCCCTTTTTCTAAGGTTTTTGACAAAGGAAAAGTATAATTCCATCTCTATGGGAAAATGTATATTCATTCTTCTTCAGGGATTCAAGCCATTGATCCTTCTCAAAACAAAGGATAGGTTTACATCATTAACAATCATAGGGGTGATGAAAATAATGTGTAACATTGGGTATTGTTGTTATTGATCTCTCTTTGAGCATATGTTTTTTAATGTCCCTGGTTGTAAGTTAGAGTCTGTCATATTGCTAGAGTCTGAAAGGAAGCGCATGGTGTTGTGTAATGTAACACTGGGAAAATGTATAAGAGAGAAAGGCTTTGTTGTTGTCAATTTATGAGTTGCTTAATGTATGTTTGTGATGATGGAATGAATATAATAAAGTTACAGTAATTCTACTATTATGATGTCTTACTTATGCGTCAATGGAATGTATGTATTGTTTTTGCATACTGTTTTTTTTAACTAGTTTTCAATGGATTGTATGAATTCCAACCCGGATGGAATTTTGTCCAATTAGTCCTTCATCATCCTCCAAAATGAACTAGATGGTCTTTTTGATCATCATGGTGTCTCAGGTGAGACCTTTGTCGGTCTTTGGCTGCGGATTGATATGTTGATGCCTTGGGGTTTTTGTTTGTCAACTCTGGACAAACCCTAGGTCCTCATCCCCCTAGCGTTAAGAAATACATGAAAAAGTGTGATTGAGCCAAAAAATGGTTGTCTCCCTCACCCATCACTCCCATCCTCCTTATATTTCCTATCACTTCTATCTTTCCATTTTCCATTTCTTTAAACATATCCCCATTCAGGTCCCCTTTCATGGCCTTGCATCACATACGTTCTGGGAAGTGTAATTCCTTATCCCACTAGGAAACCTGAGAGCCCACCATCTCATTTTTACAAAGATCAACACTTTTTCATACACTACTAAGTAGAAGTACCAACCTCTTATTCACCTGCAAGACACCACCAAGTGCTACACATTTCCTTGAATTGTGCTTCGAAATTACGACAACACACGAGCTCTCTAGGCCCACAACTGGTTTGTCTATCGCCATGGATAATCATCTTTGCTAAAGAGAATACCCCAAGACTGCATATTATCCTCTCCATCGAGATATGAGGTCCCCATATTCGGTCCTTTACTACCAGAACAATGAAACATGAGGATTACGATGGGCTCTCCATATGGGCCTCTTCCTCGGGATCTACTTCTTATAGGTCAACGAGTATTTGGGATAAGTTCTAGTTGTAGCACTTAGTTCGGTTAGGGGGTCAATTTTTGGATGATGTGTTTTAAACAGATCCCTCATTAATCACCACAGAAAGCATCGAAGAGAGAAAGTTCAAACACATGTCCAAATGAAGTCCAAATCCATCGCTTACTTTGTAGACTGCTTGACTCATTCCAGGACCTATGTCAGGTTGCAACTACAACTTGGAAAGATGATTTTCTCTTACTCAAAAATGACTGCAACCACAACTTGGTTTTGTGTTCTGGTCTGTCAATGATGATGATTTTCTCTTACTCAAGTTCGTTGTATTAATCACTCCATGAGGCAGTTGGCTCGAGGACAAGCCAAACAATAGTGGTGGGGGCATGTTGGCACCCAAATATTTGGGTATATATCATGCACGTGGACAAATGAAGTTATGCGCGCCTATTCCAGTTTTGTACATGCTCAAGTAGTTGAATGAGTGATGCACGCAGACCCCGACCCTCTGTCCAAGATCTGCATAAGATCATTCTAATTTATCCTCGAGCCAAAGAGGCTCCCTCAGATCCCTATTAGAACCTTGAATTACACAATCCATAGGTCCTTTGTGAAAACTTGCCCTGCACAACTTAACACCAGGCGCGAGCCTTATGTCTCCATGTGACCACAACCCGAGCCTTAGCGCAAGCACCATTCATGACTCACGATCTCACGAGTTTATGAATTGAAGACCCTCGACTCCAAACTTCCAAAACCCGAGATGCGATACAGGTATGGCTCCTTCCTCGCTAGCGCCTCTACAAGCGACCATTGGATAGGGCCTAGCTCTAGCACCCATCGCAACTCGCAACTTCTCAAGTTGGAGTGTTGAGCCCTTGTGCTCATCCATTGCAAATCCATGAGACCCGATAAGTCAACAATGGGTTGACCCCTTCCCAGGCAACACGTGTCCACCACTTGTCACCCGCTTCCATATTTTTTGTGCGTTCTATGTTTGCATCACCTATCAACCACACAGTCTCCACCTAATGGACACGACACATGTTCGCCCGATCCCTCGGCGCTCAACACTTCGCGACTTCACAGTCGAAAATAAATTCTTCCAACCACCGAACTCTGGATACGTGACACCCCACAAAGGTTTTGATCCAATGCTTCTCCCGTGATTTGGATCCAACAGTCTGGATCTCCTTCTCTTCTCCTCGCAACTCGGAACTTCGCGAAACCAAGAAATTTGGTCTGCCCTCCAAACTCACGAACACCGAGTTCATGAAATGATCCAATGACGTGGGTTGAAATGAGATCAATGACTCATATTGAACTATGATCAATGATTCACGTTGATTCTTGATGTTAGGGTAGTGATTTCATCCAACTCCTAACCATCTTGCAACTCTGCAAGATCCAATGACTCTCACAACTTCGACACTTCCTTCATGAGGGCCTCTCACCATCCATATGGCTCCTTTCTTGGTTGCTTCTAAGCGCTTAAATCCCTCGCAACTTGGTGCGATCCTAGGTTTCTTGGGCCTTCGCACTCCATATTCAACAATAGTTGTAGCTCTACCTCGAGCATGTGCTTCTTCGTTCCCCATGGAATATTTTCAAATTTTCAAAGGCCTCGGCGTTTTCTTCCTCTTTGAGCTTTATCTAACTTTGATGAACTCGTCCACGTTCTAGGAACATTGTCACTCCTGAGCTTGCTTCACTCTGAAACCTCACAAGTTTCTTTACCTCTGCACTCCTTGTAGGATTCTTGCACACAATGGTGCAATTCCTCCTGATCTTAAGAACTTTGAGACAAGTTCTCACCTCTGCACACTCCTTGTTATTGACGATCCTTCAGATGGCTATCTATCACCACTTCACCTGAATGTTGGTCTGGTGCACTCCTTGCATAGGTCTTTGTTCTACTTGAGCTTCAACTTCTCAGACCTCAATGGTCTCTGTTCCTTTCTCTCCTTGAAGATATGGAAGTTCCCTCTTCTACAACTTCCCACTCAAGCACACCTTGCTGAGCCTACAGGGTGTTCAATAACCCTGTGAGTGTCTTCCCTGTGACACTTCCCTTATCTCAAAGCTCGAAAGAGATTTCTTCTCAGTGCACTCCTTGCACTCGCTCAATTCCCTCCTGGTAGAGCTTCTACAGAATCTTCAGTGACTCTGTCTTCTCACTGAACTCGAAATATAGTTCCTGCTATGCACCCTATGCATCCACTCAATGGCCTCTTGGCAGAGCCTCACAGAATTCTCAGAAATTTTGTCTTCCCTGTGCCCTCCTTTGCATAGTTCTTCCTTCAAGGTGTTCAGCAACCTTGAGGCCTCCTCCTTGAGTCAATGACTTCCTCTGGTACACCCTCCTGGCACATCTTTGTCTAAATTCCACAGAATTCAAAAGTTCACTCTATGCACTGGCTTAGAGAACCCGCAGTGTTTTGTCATGCAACCTCTTGCATGAAGCCACAAAGAACCAGACCTGGAATCAAATAACCCTAAACAAATAGTGAAAGCTATCTATCCCTGCAAATACACATCTAACATACATCTACAACATGTCATAAACACATAAAGACATTCATCAACATACACAGAATAACATGCAAGAAAAATTGCTCTGATTGTATTAATATGAAATGCCTCTTTACAATGTGTGCTCGGACTGCAACAGAGTCACAACTTCCTCTCTTCTCTCCCCTATTCTCTGTATTCTCTACAGAATCATCCCCTACAGATACAAAGGATCTTTTTACAAAAGGGGCTCGTCGAGCGCTTCCCTCCATCCTCAGCAACTCTCATTAATTACAGTGAATTACATTGAATGGCCATCTAATCCGAATTGGATCTAGATCCCCATCAACATGTCAGCCATTAAAGGCGACACAAACTACAATATGCTCAAAGGAACAGCTTGGCTCTACCAGCCTTACAAACATTTAATACATTAAATTCAAATTTGAAAAACGAGAGGGCTGTGCCTCTCTCCTTCCATTGAATGCGCTCTTGATGTACTGACTAGCTAGCGCTTGATGACATGGAGTGATTCTCTTGCATCATACTCCTCAGCTGCAAAAATCATGAGCTCCTGCTCATGAGATTCCCAACACCTCTCTTGAAATCCACCTGGATCCCAAACAGTTCTCTGGAGCTGTCCATCTACTCCACTGCTTCAACGTTGCTTCCCTGCTGCTATGGCAGGTTCTCCTCTGCTCAG
Source organism: Picea engelmannii (assembly GCA_009831015.1). Classification (NCBI taxonomy): domain Eukaryota; kingdom Viridiplantae; phylum Streptophyta; class Pinopsida; order Pinales; family Pinaceae; genus Picea; species Picea engelmannii. The sequence continues at coordinate 330,156 of ML785493.1, read as the reverse complement.
CTTCCGTTTGCTGACTGCTTCTGTTGACCTGATCATTAGCCTTCTGATCTCTCAATTATCTCATCCAGTTGTTCCCTGGGCTGGCTCTCCTTCTGCAGTCTCCTCAGCTGCACTTCTTCTCTGCAAATGGGTAGACCAACTAGATCTCCCATGCTATTTTCTTCCTCTGTGGCCTCAACTTGCCACCCTGCTACAAAATTTTTCTCTGCAATCTTACCTTATTGACTGATCTGTTGTTCAGTCATCTCCTCTGATAGACTTTCTTCTGCCATTTCTCCTTGTGCTGGTTGAATTCCATATTTCTCCAGCTGCTCCTCAAACTGGAATTTTCCTTCATATGTTGTTGCATGCCTCAACATTGCAGTCATCATCAACTGTTCAACTCCCTGGCTCAAATTTCTGAGCGATTCCTTAGAATGATCCTCTGCTAACATCTGCATGACTGTCTGCTCATGGAAGTTATCTATTGGCTCTGGATGGTTCAACCAATCCTCCAGCATTTCTAGCTCCATCTCCCATGGAGTGATCATCTTATTTGCATGCTCTTCTTCTGCTGGGGAAGATTTTGACTTCTGCTCCATTTCTTCTTTCTCTTTGACAGTCTTTGCTGGTTGTCCTTCTTCCTCTACTACACCTTCATCTTGTGCATCGGCCTCCACTCGACTGCTTGGTAGGAATACTCTTATCCCTCCAATCATCATAATGCTCTTCTGATCTTCTTTCTCTGTCAAATCTTCTCGTTGATCTGAACTCACCTCTGAGTTCATAAGACTTTCAGATAGTCTCAACTGCTCTCCCTTTCCCACTTGGAAATATGGGATTTCCTCTTTGCCATCATGGCAGTCTATGAGATCCTCCATCGATCTCATCTCATTGCCCACCTAGAAACTTTAACTTTCAGCACTTCCCTCCTGGCATCATATGAGACCTTCACTTGATCTCTTTCTATTGCCCACTTGGCAACTTGAACTTTCAGCACTGCCCTCCTGGCATCATACGAGACCTTCACTTGATCTCTTTGTATTTCCCACCTGGCAATTTGAAAGTCCATCTCTACCCACTTGGTAGTCTATGAGATATCTGCTTGATCTCTCCTCTTCATCATCACTAATATTTCTCCCAGCTTCTGGTTCATAGGCATGAACCATCTCCTCTATGTCCCTGAGGCTTTTCACATACCTTAGCCACCTCCTCAATAGCCTTTGTTGTCTTCTGGCCAACAATTTCTTTACTGGCCACTTTACTTTCCTCCTCAGAGGCCATTCATACACCCAATGTGTATTTGCGTCCTGCTGCATTCGCAATGCAAGATGCTCTATTCTTTCCCTCACCTCAACGAGTTCCAGATCCATCTCTGGATTTTTCTTCTGCTTGTGGTCTTCCCTGTGACCACACCCATGGCCTTTAGTAGCCATCTTCATCCTCTGTCTGCCCTCCTGGAAAACTTAATATGTCACTCTGCAACCGTGAGTGCTTCCAGCCTTTCCTACAGCCCTCCTGACTGTCTATTGACTGTTGCACACCTTGCAACAATCATCACAAAGCTCCAACACTCTGTCTTCCTTTCTTGCTTGAAATATACAAGCAAAATCATGCTCTGATACCACTTGATGCATGCAGACCCCGACCCTCTGTCGGAGATCTGCATAGGATCATTCTAATTTCTCCTTGAGCCAAAGTGAATCCCTCAAATCCCTATTGGAACCTCGAATTACACAATCCACAGGTCCTTTGTGAAAGCCCACCCTATGCAACTTAACACCAGGCGCGAGCCTTATGTCTCCATGTGACCACAACCTGGGCCTTAGCGCAAGCATCTTTCGTGACTCACGAGCTCGAAGTTTGTGAATTGAAGACCCTCGACTCCAAACTTTCGATACCCGAGATGCGATACGGGTATGGATCCTTCCTCGCTATCATCTCTACAAGCGACCACTAGCTAGGGCCTAGCTCTAGCACCCCTCGTAACTCGCAACTTCACATGTTGGAGTGTTGATCCCTCGTGCTCCTCCTTTGTGAATCCACGAGACCCAATAAGTCAACAATGGGTTGACCCCTTCCCAGGCAATGTGTGTCCACCACCTGTCACCAGCTTCCGTCTTTTATGTGCGCTCTATGTTTGCACCACCTGTTAACCATGCGGTCTCCACCTAACAGACGTGACACGTGTTCTCCCGAGCCCTCGGTGCTCGGCACTTCATGACTTCACAGCCAAAAATAAATTCTTCCAACCACTGAACTCCCAATATGCGATACCCCATGAAGGTTCTGATCCAACGGTTCTCACGTGATTTGGATCCAACGGTCTGGATCTCCTTCCCTACTCCTCGCAACTCGGAACTTCGCGAAACCAAGAAATTTGGTCTGCCCTCCAAACTCATGAACCCTAAGTTTGCGAAATGATCCAACAATGTGGGTTGAAATGAGATCAATGACTCATATTGAACCACGATCAATGGTTCACGTTGATTCTTGATGTTAGGGTGGTGAGTTCATCCAACTCCTAACGACCTTGTAACTCTGCAAGATCCAACGGATCTCGCAACTTCGACACTTCCTTCACGAGGGCCTCTCACCGTCCATACGGATCCTTTCCTAGGTGCTTCTAAGTGCTTAAATCCCTTGCAACTAGGTTCAATCCTAGGGCTCTTGGGCCTTCGCACTCCAGATCCAACAATAGTTGTAGCTCTAACTTGAGCATGTGCTTCTTCCTTCCCCGTGGAATATTTTCAAAGTTTCAAAGGCGTCGGCTTTTTCTTCCTCTTTGAGCTTGATCTAACTTTGATGAACTCGTCTGTGTTCTATGAACGTTGTCACTCTTGAGATTTCTTCGCTCTAAAACCTCGCAAGTTTCTTGACCTTTGCACTCCTTGCAGGGTTCTTGCACACAACTGTTCGATTCCTCCTGATCTTAAGAACTTTGAGACAAGTTCTCACCTCTGCACACTCCTTGTGCCTGACGAGCCTTCAGATGACTGTCTATCACCACTTCACCTGAATGTTGGTCTGGTGCACTCCTTGCATAGGTCTTTGTTCTACTTGAGATTCAACTACTTGAACCTCAATGGTCTCGGTCCCTTTCTCTCCTTGAAGAGATGGAAGTGCCCTCTTCTGCAACTTCCCACTCAAGCAAGCCTTGTTGAGTCTACAGGGTGTTCAGTAACCATGTGAGTGTCTTCCCTGTGACACTTCCCTTATCTCAGAACTCGAAAGAGAGTTCTTCTCGGTGCACTCCTTGCACTCACTCGATTCCCTCCTGGCAGAGCTTCTACAGAATCTTTAGTGACTCTGGCTTCTCACTGAACTCAAAATATAGTTCCTATTGTGCACCCTATGCATCCACTCAATGCCCTCTTGGCAGAGTCTCACAGAATTATTAGAAATTTTGTCTTCCCTGTGCCCTCCTCTGCACAGTTCCTCCTTCAAGGTGTTCAACAACCTTGAGGCCTCCTCCTTGAGTCAATGACTTCCTCTAGTGCACCCTCCTGGCACGTCTTTGTCTAAGATCCGCAGAATTCAGAAGTGCGCTCTGTGCACTGGCTTACAGAACCCGCAGTGTTCTGTCATGCAACCTCTTGCATGAAGCCACAAAGAACCAGACCTGGAATCAAAGAACCTTGAACATATAGTGAAAGATATATATCCCTGAAAATACACATCTAACATACATCTACAACATGTCATAAACACATAAATAAATTCAACAACATACACAGAATAACATGCAGGAAAAACTGCTTTGATTGTATTAATATGAAATGCCTCTTTACAATGTGAGCTCGGATTGCAACAGAGTCACAGTTTCCTCTCTTCTCTCCCCTATTCTCTGTCTTCTCTATAGACTCATCCCCTACAGATACAAAGGATCTTTTTACAAAAGGGGCTCCTTGAGCGCTTCCCTCCATCCTCACCAACTCTCAATAATTACAATGAATTACATTGAATGGCCATCCAATCCAAATTGGATCTAGATCCCCATCAACATGTCAGCCATTAAAGGCAACACAAACTACAACATGCTCAAAGGCACGACTTGGCTCTACCAACCTTACAAACATTTAATACATTAAATTCAAATTTGAAAAACGAGAGGGTTGCGTCTCTCTCCTTCCATTGAATGCGCTCTTAATGTGTTGGCTAGCTGGCACTTGATGATGTGGAGTGATTCTTTTGCATCAATGAGGGGTGATAGGATGTGCATGCGTCAAGAAAATTTTTGTTATTGCATGAAAGTTTGAGTTCTACCAAATGTGTGTCGGTTCAATTTTTGTGATGCACGCCAGAAATCAAGAAGACATTGCATGCATGCCAGAATCAAGAAATAATCTTCAAGAAATCTCATTGAATGATTACTACAAGCAGCACGAGGCAACGTGGAGTAGAAATAATATCAACTGGCAAGGTAGTTGAGGTTGACACGATTCCAAAGGGGCTATGTGGAATGCATGTGGGTGACAGAAGAATGCAATGGAATTCAGAGGAACGAGTGGGGTAGAACTAAAAGTGATAGAGCACCAGAGTCGAGAAGAAAATAAAATGGGGCAACGAAAACATACACATAGTTAGTTCATTAGTCAATTGGTTGATGTTTTGATACTTGTGGGTATTGTTTTCATGGAGCTAGCTCTAAGCCTATGTTTTGTAATGTCCCCGGTTGTAAGTCAGAGTTTGTCCCATTGGTAGAGTTTGAAAGGAAGTGCATGGAACTGTGTAATGTAACACTGGGAAAATGCATAAGAGATCAAGGGTCCATTGATGTCAATTTATGAGTTGCTTAATGTATGTTTGTGACGATGGAATGAAGATAATAAAGATGCAATAATTTTTTTCTTATGGTGTGTTACTTATGTGTCAATGGAATGTTTGTATTATTGTTTCTTAATGTTAGTTGTTAAGTGGTTTTCAATGGATTGTATGAATTCCAACCCAGATGAAATTTTTCCAATTAATCTCTCATCATCCCCAACACAAGACCTGATGGTATTTTTGATCCTCATGGCATCTCAGGTGAGGCCTTTGTCGGTGTTTGTTTGAGGATTAATATCTTGGAATATAATTTTTCATAGTTAGTCATAATGCTTAGAATTTGTTTTTAAAGAATTGTGTGCTAGGTTTCGAAACGTCTGGCATTTCAAGTGGACACTCCACCCATCATCAGGGACATGAGGATCGATATGTCGATGCCTTGGGTTTTTTTTTGGTAAACTATGGAAAAACCATGGGACTTCGAACCCCCAATGTTAAGAAAGAAGTGCACAAGTGCGATTGAGCCAACACCTCACTAGGATAAAAAAAATCTCATTTTTCAATTTATGTGGTCTAGATCGAAGCTAGCAGGTGGCACTTCACTGGTCAAATCGAGCAGGATAACCTTCCCCAAAGAGCTAGGTGGTCGGGGCGTTAAAAATATTTACTTATTTGTGCTCTCTTTAGTAGTCAAAAGACTTATGGAGACTCACTCATAACTTGTCATTAGGGGTAAAAGTGTTGAAATCAAAGTATCTAAAAGGCTCGACCATTGAGGAATGGTATAGAACTCCAATCAAATCTGCTAGTGGATCGATTGTCTGGAAAGCACTGACACCAACTTTCCCTCTGGTGACATTGTGGACAGTTTGGAAAGTCGACAATTGGAGAAAGGTGAGAATATGATCGAACCCATGGATGGGAGCTGGTGACGATTTTATCCTTTCTGATTTCCTTATACATGCCCTCTATGAGGTCGACATCTTCTTCTGGGCAGACACTCAAAATCAAATCCCACAACTTAAAGGGCACTCGGGATGGAAAAATAGTGTTGATATTGGTTTGTCTAGTTCTAAGGAAACTAAATGGGTTTGCTTCATCAATACACTAGCCTCCAATTATATCCTATTGAATGAAGAAGAAAAAGATACTCTTTGTTGGTCTAAGAAGCTAGGGACCGGAGAGTTCATCGCTAAGTTAGGGTACAATGTGGTGCCAGAGGCCAACTTATCTAGTAAAAAATGATGTTTGTGGGTCTCCTTTGGAATTTATAGGTGCCTCTTAAAAGAAAAATATTCCTTTGGTTCGCTCTCAACAATAAGATGCTCACATGGGAAAATGGTTTAAAGTGAGGCTGGATAGGTCCAATTTTTTGTGTGCTCTTTAGATCCAATGAAGACTCTCGCTCCCACCTCTTTACGCACTTCCCATACACAACTCATGTCCTTTTATTGGTGAATGAGGAGTTCAAGTCTCAAGTTAGTTGGATGCATCAAGATCTCGAAGCTAGTATCTGAACCTGGTTGGAAGATAAATTGGTTCATCACCTTGAAGTCTTTCCATGCAGCTTGGTTAACAGTACTTGATGGGCACGTAACAGTTGTATTTTTAAAAATGTTCTTATCCCTCCTGAGATATGTGCATCACAAATCATCAATATTTTGAAGGAGTTCACGGTTAAGAAAAACAACAAGAAAGTCCAGGTACCTGTCATGTCAGATCTAACCTAGTCCATCCCATGGGAATTTTTCGATGGACCAAGCCAGGGACACCCTCCTTAATGCGGGGTGGGGGTAGTTCTCTTTTTAAATCAGAACCATTGCATTCACATATGCTAGGCT
>ML785493.1:236965-247139 GCA_009831015.1 Picea engelmannii | reverse complement strand
GACTTAGTCTCAGATTCAAAATTAGTGTGGAAACCTTCTTTACTAATTCATTGGCTTGTTTCTTCATTAATAAAAGAAAATATGAACAAATGGGACTATTTCAATAAATTAGATAGGGATTCCCTCTGGTGTCATCCCTATATATATTGGCTATAGAGGGCCTTTTCTATCTACTTTGTTGTAAAGTCAAACATGAACTACTTCATGGGACTCACCTCTCGGAACCAAAGATAGGGAAGTTGGTTCGTGGAAATTTCCTAGATGACTCCTTCCTAACAATTATCAAGGAGAAACCCTCATGGATACACATGGTTGAGTTTTTGGATACTTGAGAGGTACAATGGAGTATTGTTTGTTGTATGAGCGCAATGGTGGAGTGATATTGTCAGGTTTTACAGATGTTGATTGGGTAGGATGTACTAAGGGCAGGAAGAGAACTTCAAGTTTTTTCTTCGACATTGGATTGGGAATTATTTCCTAGTTCAACAGGAATCATAAATCATGGTATTAAGCTATGTTGAGGTAGAATACATGGCAGCATGTGAGGCATTATGGTTGATGAAGTTGTTCTTTGTATTGTTCGGTGTAGAGTTGGAGGCTACAGTGATACATTGTGATAATCATAGTGGCATAGATCTCTCTGAGAATCATGTGTTTCATGATCGTAGCAAGCATATAGACATATGTTATCACTTCCTACAAGATTTTGTGTAGAAGGGGGTCATGAGGCTTCAATACGTTGAGACTGATGATCATATGGCAGACATATTTACCAAGGCACTGAGCAGACAAAAGTTTGAGAAGTTCATAGATAAGATGGGGTTGGTGAAGAATCCCTTCCTCGTTAAGAGGGAGTGTTGAGAAGCTCTAATTATGCGCCCCCCCCCCCTCACATCACTCTCAATTTCCCCATATTAACTAATTTGAAATTCTAAAGAACATGTATCATATACTATATTATACAAAATAAAAACATATAAAAGATCATATAGAAGATATATATAAACACATACCCCTTATTTTCAACAATTAAATATCAGTAATCTTCTTCTTCATCCAAATCAACATCTGTATCAGGATCTGGTTCAGAATTGATATTGGTGAAAGGCTCATTCATATCAACATAATCATCAACATCATTTTCTCTACTATAGTTATCGATATCATCAATGAGATCGTCATCTCCTACATTTGGATAATCAACTTCTTCAACTTCTTCGTCTCACACATCGACTACATGAGCCACCTGCTCCTAATCTTCATAATCATGATCTTCTTCCTCGGAGAGTTCATTGGATAGTTGTGAAGCATGTGCTTTGGTAATTGAGAGGTACAATGGAGTACTGGTTGTTGTATGAGCGTAGTGGTGGAGTGATATTGTCAAGTTTTACAGATGTTGATTGGGTAGGATGTACAGAGGGCAGGAAGAGCACTTCAGGTTTTTGCTTCGGCATTGGATCGGGAATTATTTCCTAGTTCAGCAAGAAGCATAAATCATGGTATTAAGCTATGTTGAGGTAGAATACATGGAAGCATGTGAGACATTATGGTTGAGGAAGTTGTTCTTAGTATTGTTCAGTGTGGAGTTGGAGGCTACGATGATACATTGTGATAATCAATATAGTGGCATCAAGCTCTCTGAGAATCATGTGTTTCATGATCATAGAAATCATATAGACATATGCTATCACTTCCTACGAGTTTGTGTGCAGAAGGGGGTCATGAGGCTTCAATACGTTGAGACTAATGATCATATGGAAGACACATTTACCAAGGCACTCATCAAAAAAAAGTTTAAGAAGTTCATAGATAAGATGGGGTTGGTGAAAAATCCCTTCCTCGTTAAGAAGGAGTGTTGAGAAGAGTAACTCAGAAGGTGTTCTTCCATGTAATGATCCCAAGCCAAATTTTTCACTTGGAACCACTAACTACCATTGATTTTTCTGATGTGCAGGTGTCTATTGAAGTTTTCCAATTATTTAAATGATGTTTATACCAGATTCATCCAATACATGCAAGATCACAATATAATCAAGATATAGAAAACACAAGCATAGATCTGACCTTTATTATAGAAGCATGAATCAGATACAATAGAAAGAGAAGATCTGGAATAATCCTTAGATGGCTCCAATAGATAACAATTATGAGTTGCTACAAAATGCTCCTGCTGATACAAAACAAGCCTCCCAAAGGCTGAATAAGAAATGAAGATCAATACAAGCAGATATGAATGCCAATCCCTCCAGCTGAAGAACTCCACGCTCCAATAGAAGGCTGAAACCCTCAATAAATCAGCCCAACTGAAAGAAGACTCCAAATGAGTCCAAACTCAGCCAGATGATAGATCAGGGTGATAGGATCACCCTCCTGAAGTCTCAAGCTGAACGTCCAAGGAAAACTCCTCCAAACTCTGAATCTTCTACTGAAGTTGGGCCCTCCTAGATGCCTGGAACCCTAGGTGATTCGGATTTGATGAGAAAGGCCTTCAAATTCCCTGAAACTCCCTAATAATGTAGATCAGGCTATGAAAACCCTGTAGCAGAAGTTTCAGACTCAGATTTCAGGTGAAGCTCTCTAGATCTGAGATTTATTGAATCATAGGACACCTCCTTTGCCTCCAAGACGTCCCAATCTAAAGATAAATATCTGATGGTGATAACTCTCCAGAAAAACCCTCTAAATGATGGTTGTGCCCCTGCAAATAAAACCCAAGTGTCAGAATGGTCACAGGCTCTCCTAATAAGATAGATCGAACCCTCCTCTTAGTGATGGTGCGCCCTTGCTGGAAACACAAGAACAGTATGGCCCTACTATCTTCTGAAGTGCTAGATGGAAATATGTTGAGAGTAGAATGGTGTGGAGGAGTCTTTCATCCCCAAGACCAAGCTATGGAACAAGGTGAGTGGGTATTTCACCACTGAGTTGCTCACAAGGGTTTGTACAGCAAAACCCCCAAACTGAATGCTCAAGAGAAATAACAAGCAATATACCAAATCTAGAATGAATAATAGGTGTGCCCCAGCCTTCTATTTATACTTTTTATTCTATTCCTCTATTGAGTTAGATTAACTCCCAGGGTTAACTTCTATTCTTCTATTGAGTTATCTTTTACTCCTTTTAACCTTTTCTCTTCAATTCAACTTAAGAATATAACCTTAGTCTAGTTGACTTTTCCCCTTAGTGTGAGGCTATGGCCTAGTGGGGATGTCTAGGCCACTGAGTCTCCTCATTACCTCTTAATCAAGAGGTGGGGGAAATTACAGTCTCCCCTGCTTGAAATTGCTTGTCCTCAAGCAATTCCAAACATGTTTCTTTTACCACGTGCTCCTTTTCCCATGTGGCATCCTCAATGGGTAAATCCTTCCATCTGATCAGGTACTCCTTGATGCTTCAATTTCTTAGCCTCTTTTCTCGGACCTCTAATATCTCCTCTGGAATCAAAACAAGATGTCCCTCCTCATCCATTGGAGGTAATACCTCAATGGGTCTGATGTGTTGTCTGAGGGCTTTCGTAAAGCAGGACACGTGGAAGACGTTATGTATTTTGTTGCCCTGTGGAAGTTCCATCTCATAAGCTACGGCCCCTATCTTCCTGTTGATTCTGCAGAGCCCAAAGAAATGTGGTTGTAGTTTATCTTCTCTGCTCCTTTTTATGGAAGCCTGCTTGTATGGTTGGAACCTTAAGTAAATCAAGTCACCAACCTCAAAGGTACGATCAACTCTTTTCTTGTCCACTTGGACCTTTTGTTGGTTCTGTTCTTTCTGGAGATGATCTTTGAAGTCCCTAAGAATGTCTTGGCTTTGTTGTATCCAATCCTGTACCATAGGTTCCCTGCTGTCACCGAAAGTGATCTCCCCAAAAGATAAGGGATCGTAGCCATACAAGGCCCTGAATTGTGACATGCCTATGGACATATGTTGGGTGGTGTTGTAGTAGTACTCTCCTAGGTGCAACCATCTAGCCCATGATTTCTGTTGTCTTGACACATAATTTCTGAGATAGCCTTCCACCCACTTGTTGACTATCTTTGTCTATCCATCCGTATGAGGGTGATAGATGGTGCTAGGGGTCAAAGCCATACCAACCAACCTGAATAATTCCTGCCAGAATGGGCTCATGAACCTAATATCCCTGTCGCTGACAATGGTCTTGGGTAGGCCGTGCAACCTGAAAATCTCTCTAAAGAATAGTTTGATCACTTATGCAACACTGAAGTCAATAGCTATGGTGAAGAAGTGTGTGAACTTTGTCAACCTGTCCACTACTACAAAAATGCAGTCCTTCCCTTGTGTCTTTGGCAACCCAGTGATGAAATCCATGGATATGCTCTCCCATTTATGATTGATAATGGGTAAGGGTTGTAGTGGTCCTGTTGGGTGTGTGTGCTCATCTTTGTTCTCCTGACATGTAGTGCACTCCTTGACGTTCTTAATCACATACTCCTTGAGGCCCTTCCAAGAGAACCTTTCTCTCACCTTCATGTACATCTTGTTGATCCCCTAATGTCCTACCATTGGTGAGTCATGGAAGGCCTACAATATCTTAGCCTTAAAGGCCGATCCAGGAACCAAAAATATTTGGTCCTTATAGTAGATGAGGCCATTTATAACTTTGAAATTATCATCTTGTACCTGCCCATCCAATATCTAGCATGAAAACTAATCCTTTCCATACTCCATCTCTAGATGGTCTTTCCAGTCAACTTCTACCCCTATCATGGAAAAGATGGATGGTCTCCTAGATAACGCATCAGCCACCACATTGTTCTTCCCCTTGACAAATTCAATGTCAAAATCGTAGGCCTATATTCTTCTTACCCATTTCTGCTACCTCTCATTCAAATCCTTCTAGTCCAATAGATATTTGAGGCTATTATGATCTGACTTGACCACAAACTGGGCACCAACCAAGTATTGTCGGAATTTTTCTAGTGCATGCATGATAGCTAGCATTTCTTTGTCATAAATGTTGTAGAGTAGATCGATACCCATGAGTTTTCGACTTTCATAGGTAAGAGGGTGTCTCTTCTGCATTAGTACGGCCCCTATTCCTTCCCCGGAGGCATCACACTCCAAGGTAAAAGGAAGACTGAAATCTGGAAGGGCTAAGACTGGGGCACGTACTCATCACTTCCTTCATCTTATCCATCATTCTTTGAGCCTCCTCGTCCCACTTGAAGGCTCCTTTCTTAGTCAAATCTGTCAAAGGTGCACACAGCTAAAAAATCCTTTGACAAACTTCCTATAATACATGCACATGCCCAGAAACCCTCTCAATTCCGTGAGTGTCTTAGGAGTAGGCCATTCCATGATGGCTTGTATTTTCTCTTGATGTACCTGTACCCCTTGTTCCCCTATAATGTGTCCTAAATAGAAGACCTCTTTCATTCCAAACTCACATTTGGACTCCTTAGCATACAATGATTGTTCCTCCATGATTGACAAAATCTGATCCACATGCTTTAGATGCTCTTCCCACGTCTTTTTGTAGATAAGAAAGTCATCAAAAAATACCAACAGGTACTTCCTCAACTGCTTGTTGAACACATGGTTCATACATGATTGGAATGTGTCAGGGGCGTTGGTTAAGCCAAAGGGCATCACCAAAAACTCATAATGGTCGTAATGACATCTAAAAGTTGTTTTTGAGATGTCTTCCTCCCAAATCTTGATCTGATGATAACCATAATGAAGATCAATCTTAGTGAAATAGATGGCCCCATGCAATTCGTCCAACAGTTCATCAATCCTTGGTATCGGATACCTGTTTTAATGGTCTTTTTATTCAAGGCCCTGAAGTCAATGCACATCTTCATAGTGCCATCTTTCTTCTTCACCAGCACTACTGAAGAAGCAAAAGGGCTATTTTTGGGCCTGATGTGCCCCATGTCCAGAAGTTCCTTGATGGCCTTCTCTATCTCATCTTTGTACTTCTTTGGATGTATGTATAGTGTGGTAATAACTGGTTTGGCCCCTTCCTCTAGCTCAATAATGTGCTCAAACCCCCTATTTGGTGGTACCCCTGGAAGAATAGGCCCGAACACCTTGTGGTGTCTGTCAAGGATTTCTTTGATCTCTGGGGTGTAGTGAACCTTTCCCTGCTCATCCATATGTGTTACAATCCTACATTCTGCTGCATATACTATCTCCTCTCTCTGAAATATGGCCTCCATCCTCTTGGTCGTGACTACCTTTGCATCATTCCCTATCATACCCCGGAGCACTACCTTTCGTCCACCCTCCTCTATGAATGACATTTCCATGGTTTTGTAGTTGGTAGTGATAGGTCCTAATGTGCTGAGCCACTGAACTCCTAGGATGATGTTGGTATCCGGAAGGTCCATGACATAGACGTCCTGTATCATTTCATGCCTACCCAAGGTAAGCTTCATGCCCAGAATGTATCTGTCACAGGGCATAGTGATTCCTCCTGCAACCTCCACTTTGAATCCTTCAAATTCTACTGTGGGTATGTGACTCCTCTTCAGTAATGTTGCATCAATGAATTTGTGGGAAGCTCCTCCATCAATCAAAACTGAAACTCTTTGTCCCTGCAAGAGCCCCCTCATTCGGAAGGTGTTATACTTGGGCACTCCATTGATAGATGCCAGGGTGGCCATACTTTCCTGTCCTGTGATCTGTTCCTCCTCTATTTCCTCAATGGTTTCTGCCTCCATGTTTTGTATCTGGCTGACCTCATCTTCCTCCTCATTGTCTGAAGTGACCTCAATGTAGTGCACTTGACCCCGGCCCATGCATTTGTGTGTTGGGTTCCATGGTTATTTGCAAGTGAAGCAAAGTTGCTTCCATCTCAACTCCCTCCTGGTGTTCTCATCCACTCTGCCACAACCCCTATCAAAACCCCTTGGGTCACGTCCTCCCTGATTCATTGGAGGTCTTTTGTCTCTTCCTCCACTGTTAAGAGGTGGTCTGGGTATGAATTTTGGTTAAGCAGTTGGTCCTAAATCCCTCGTCTTCCAGATAGCCTCTTGTAAGTTGGTAGGCTTGAAATCCTTTACCCAACCCTTCAAGGGTTCCATCAACCCCTCAGTGAAGAGCATCATGAGTCTGGTTCGAGAAATGTCTTGCACCATTATTGCCAACCTCTAAAATTCCTCAATATACATCTCAATCATGCCATTTTTTTTAAGTTGTGTGAGCTCCCAGAAGTGTAGCTCAAGATCCCCTTAATCAAACCTATCCATGAGTCTATGAGTAAATTCTGGGTAGGATACTATTTGATTGTGGCCTAATGTGGTGAGTCCATGATACCACCAATCATGAGCCTTGCCCTCCAAGTACATAGTGGCAAACCTGATGGATTCCATCTCTCTCATGGGGTTAAGTTGTAGGTAGGTATCCAGCTTTTGTACCCAAGCTTGTGCTATCATCTTGGTCGTACCATCAAAATATGGAATCTCTATCTTCCCTGCCTTTCGTTCAAACTCAAAATTGCCCCTCTGGTTCGGCCTAGGTTGATTTATGAACCTGAGTTGGAAATACTGATCCAAGGTCATCTGTCTTTGGATCCTCATATCCAAAATGTAGTACTCCTTGGTGCACCTCATCATTTGTTTAACAAATTCCTCCACTTATTCTTCCTGCCCTTGCTCATCTGTGAATGTGGGCATAATGGCCTAGGGTTAGCCCGACTACCCAAATGACGACCTAGTTGTTCATCTGTGAACGTGGGCATGTATGGCCTAGGATTGACCCTGCTACCCATCTAACCATGGGACATGCCTCCTCCCAGACTTCCTTTAGATCTAGGGGCTTTCTCCAGGTTATATCTGATCTCCTCGTGGAATCCACCGGATCCACCAGCCTCCTTATTCCCATACATATCAGGGTCCTTCCCTTGATGGGTCACTTGCATCAGAAGTTCAGTTATTCAGGATTGCTTCTGGTTCATTTTTTGTGGGTTCTAGTCAACCTTCTTCAAAGTTTCAGAAATTTCGGCCCGTCCTCTTCTGTTGGTTTCTTGATACTCATCTAAGTGTTGGACCAAATTTCTTTCTGTGCAGTTTATGGTTTGCTGGAACTTATCAAATTCGACTGCTAAGAAGGCCAAGCCTTAAGGCTCACAGTCATCCCCTAACCCTTCCATTTCGGCCTCTGTTTCACTGCTGGGTTTCTTCCTCCGACCCATAAAGATTCCACTGTACCTATGCATAAGCTGATCCCTCCACAGGTTTGGAGGATCGAAGCTATGATACCACTGTAATGATCCCAAGCCAAATTTTTCGCTTGGAACCACTAAATACCATTGATTTGTCTAATGTGCAGGTGTCTATTGAAGTTTTCCAATTATTTAAATGATGTTTATACCAGATTCATCCAATACACGCAAGATCACAATATAATCAAGATATAGAAAACACAAGCATAGATCTGACCTTTATTATAGAAACATGAATCAGATACAATAGAAAGAGTATATCTGGAATAATCCTCAGATGGCTCCAATAGATAACAAGTATGAGCTACTACAAAATGCTCCCGTTGATACAAAACAAGCCTCCCAAAGGCTGAATAAGAAATGAAGATCAATACAAGGAGATTTGAATGCCAATCACTCCAGCTGAAGAATGCCACACTCCAATAGAAGGCTAAAACCCTCAATAAATCGTCCCAACTGAAAGAAGACTCCAAACGAGTCCAAACTCAGCCAGATGATAGATCAGGGTGATAGGATCACCCTCTTGAAGTCTCAAGCTGAACGTCCAAGGCAAACTCCTCCAAACTCCAAATATTCTACTGAAGTTGCTCCCTCCTAGATGCCTGGAAACCTAGGTGATTCAGATCTGATGAGAAAGGCCTTCAAATTCCCTAAAACTCCCCAGGAATGTAGATCGGGCTATGAAAACCCTGTAGGAGAAGTTTTAGACTCAAATTACAGGTGAAGCTCTCTAGATCTGAGATTTACTGAATCATAGGACGTCTCCTTTGCCTCCAAGACATCTCAATCTGAAGCTAAATATATGATGGTGATGACTCTCCAGAAAAACTTCTAAATGATGGTTGTGCCCCTGCAAATAAAACCCAAGTGTCGGAATGGTCACAGGCTCTTCTGATAAGCTGGATCGAACCCTCCTCTTGGTGATGGTGCACCCTTGCTGGAAACACAAGAACAGTATGGCCCTTCTATCTTCTGAAGCGCCAGATGGAAATATGTTGAGAGTAGAATGGTGTGGAGGAGTCTTTCATCCCCGAGACCAAGTTGTGGAACAAGGTGAGTGGGTATTTCACCACTGAGTTTTTCACAAGGGTTTGTACAGCAAAACCCCCAAATTGAATGCTCAAGAGAAATAACAAGCAATATACCAAATCTAGAATGAATAATAGGTGCACCCCAGCCTTCTATTTATACTTTTTCTTCTATTCCTCTATTGAGTTAGATTAACCTCTAGGGTTAACTTCTATTCTTCTGTTGAGTGATCTTTTACTCCTTTTAACCTTTTCTCTTCAAGTTAACTTAAGAATATAACCTTAGTCTAGTTGACTTTCCCCCTTGGTGTGAGACTATGCCCTAGTGGGGATGCCCAGGCCACTGAGTCTCCTCATTACCTCTTAATCAAGAGGTGGGGGAAATTACATTCCATGTGTCTTCTCCTAGCATTTGAGTCTTCTTCCATGTGTCGTGGCAATATTTTCAATTGCAAGCACCTTTCAATCTAGTCAAAGTTGATCTATTAATGTCTCTTGTTACTGTGGGGTTATAAAGCCTCATGATCCCAATGAACACATTCCTCCAACCTTCTGATATAATGATTGTTGGGTGACAACATTTATGAAGGGTGATGACTAAGACTAGGGTTTAGGGTTTAGATGATGAATTTGTTAACTACCAAAAACGCACCAGCATTTTTGAAGGAAATATGCCTAATCTTGTAGGGAAATTTTGACTAGCTTCCCTAGCTCCAAATCCAAATATGATTGTACCATTGGAAATCTTACGATCTGTAGATGTCGATCGACTATTGGAACGTGCGAAACGGATATTCCATGGCTGAGAAAATTGATTTTTCCCAAAGGCAGTTTTTTTCTGAAAATTCTGACTTTCGGTGGTTAAATGACCCAGGAACTGTTCCAGTCAACCACCGAAAGCCTGTTTTAACCAGAATTTTCAAAATTTCGCCCAGATCAGGAATTTTTGAAGCATAATGAGATG
>ML785493.1:160012-195042 GCA_009831015.1 Picea engelmannii | reverse complement strand
TTGTAAATGCTCTAGTCCAACCCATTGATGGAAAGGGTCAAATTTTAGCTTCCGAATTTCAACTGATTGAATATCCCACCCCAAGTATTATATCAAGACGTTTTGTATATGAACCCCTTCAAACAAGGCTTATTGTTGTTGATTCTATGATTCCTATAGAGCGTGGTTAACAAAAATTAATTATTGGGGATAGACATATTGGGAAGACAACAATAGCTGCATATACTATTCATAATCAAAAGAGTCAAAATGTAATCTATGTCTATGTAGCAATTGGTCAAAAAGATTATTTTGTGACTCAAGTAACTAATCATTCCAAGAACATGGCATAATGGAATATATCATTATGGTAGTGGAAACTATATATTATCCCACTATATTACAATATATTATCCTTATACATGGGAAAGTTTGGTTGAATAATTCATGTATAAGAAACAACATAATTCAATCATTTATGATGATCTCTTCAAATAGGCACAAGTTTAGCAACAAATGTGTCTTCTATTAAGAAGACCACCTAACCAAGAAGCTTATCGGGGAGATGTTTTCTATTTGCATTCCTATCTCTTAGAAATATCAACTAAATTAAATTCCCAATTAGGTGAGGGAAGTGTTACTACTCTACCAACAGTTGAGACTCAAAAGCTGGAGATGTTCCAACATATATCCCCACTAATGCAATTTCTATTACCGATGGAAAAAGATTTTCATCGATTGAGCTAATCAATGTCAAGATCCAATATACTATTAATGTGGGCATTTTTGTAGCTAGAGTAAGATTTGTAGCTCAGATAAAAACTATGAAAAAGGTAGATAAATATTTGAAATTAGAGTTAGCTAAATTTGCAGAGTTGGAAGTTTTTGCACAATTTTCTTTTGATCTTGATAAAGCTACTCAAGATTAGTTGGCAAGGGGTCAATAATTACGCGAGTTTCTCAAACGATCTCAATCAAATCCTTTGAAAGTAGAAGAACAAATGGCTATTATTTATAACACAAAGAATGAATACCTAGATATATTAGAGACAACACAAGTGAGAAAATTTCTCGTTCGGTTATGAGAGTATTTGATAAAGAATAAACCTTTGTTTGGAGAAATTATACGTTCTACTGGTATATTTACAAAAGAAGAAAAGACCCTTCTATGAGAGGCTCTTAAGGAACATATTAAACTTTTTGTACTTTAAGAACAAAAGTGAATCTTTCATAATTTGGTGGGATCATTCGAAACATGAAAAAGAGTTGAAAATTTTGTTGCAATACATTTCTCAACAATTTAGAACAATTTAAGAGTATTACGTCCAATGAGATTTGAACCTATACTGAAATCCTCATTCCATCATCATTAGGGCTATGAAGAAGAAGAAGAAGAAGAACTAAACACTTTTAGTGTAGAAGGAAACACCCCTATGAGATCACCAGTGGCACATGATTGCCAAACACCTAGTTTTAACATCCAACAAAAGATTTTTCAATGAACATGGTATATCCACACAGGCCAAACACCTTAAGGAATCTACTCACCAAACAAAGCAAACATTACTACACCATTGTATCACATGGTTAAAAACTTTAGAGAGAGAAATTGTCCACGACCCCATAATTTACATATGAGTTTCTCACGATCAATCATCCACAAATAACCTTCCATGCTCTTTAAAGAGAGAAAGAGAGATCATGGACCAATAGGCTACTAAGTCACGACTCAATATATTCATTAGTATCAAGGAAAATATGAACATAGGATCACTTTGTGTCTATAACATAACCATGACTCTTGGATTAGATAATTACAACTAACATTAAAGAAACACACTCTACTTAAGAGAAAGAAAGATCATGGACCAATAGGCTACTAAGTCACGACTCAATATATTCGTTGGTATCAAGGAAAATATGAACATAGGATCACTTTGTGTCTATAACATAATCATGACTCTTCGATTAGATAATTACAACTAACATTAAAGAAACACACTCTACCTAAGAAGTGTACACATTGCTAAACAATATCAATATCCCATAAAAAGTGCAATACATGTATGCCCATAAAAAAATACAATGCATGCATAATTTATAGATATCATAAATGTTCAAAAATTTACAATGTTTTCTATATTCATTTCAAAAAATCCAAAAAAATAAGCATTTACTCAATCTTAACTACCAACATTGATTTTCATATTTATATAAGAAACATAAATATAAATAAACCTTATTCAAAACTCAATCACGAATGTTCCCTTCTTGCTATATCGATGTCATTGATATATATATATATATATTATGAGAATTATTTGAAATATTTACCATGAGAAGTGGAGTTTTAAAAATGGACTTACCATTTTTAAAGATATATTATTTGATCAATTAACTTTAAAAAATTATTCACAAGATATAAATTGTAATATGTCTTTAAATTTTGGTTTCAAGGCAGAACTTTTCAGCCAAGTCCTTGTGCTTGGGCTGGATTCTTTCCTTGTCAGCCTAAGAAACAAGATCCCTAGCATATATTTTGAGTTTTGGAAATAAAAGATACTATAATCTAGATTTTTGGAAATAAAAGTTCCTTGTCAGCCTAAGAAACAAGATCCCTAGCATATATTTTGAGTTTTGGAAATAAAAGATACTATAATCTAGATTTTTGGAAATAAAAGATGATATAATTACTTGAACTAGATATTATTTTATTAATTTTATTTTTAAATTTTATTAGTTTTTAGAGATACTAAATAATATAATTATGTTTAAATTAATTTGTAGTTTAAATATTTTTTTTATTCTTAAATTTATTAGTTTTAAGAGATAGTAAATAATATAATTATGTTTAAATTAATTTATAGTTTAAATATTTTCTTCTACTTTATAAAATTGATGGATAATTTTAATATAATAAATGAGTAAATTATATATACATATGAATTATAAATTTAAAGATTAATTTAAATAATTTTTATTAAATACGATTTGAACAATTTAATAGAATATTTAAGTAATTTAGTATAATTATAGATGATGTTAAGTATTTGATAATTTAGTAAATTATTTAAAAAATTAATATCAATAAGATTAAGTTTCTTGATTAAGTATATTTAGATTAAATATATTATAATCTAAGTTAAATAAACAAATTAGTATTGATTAGCAAACCTTAATCATAATAAATTGTTAAACAAATTTATTTTTATTTAGATTTTATTAAGATTATGAAAAACAAAACTTAAATTTTATTTAGATTTTATTAAAATTATTAAAAACACAACCTAAATTTGAGTAGGTGTACTAATTCAGAATATATGTTAAAATTTATAGATTCAAATTCTGAAAAAATCTCATACACCAATTTAATATGTAACTTAACTCTAATCTTAAAATTAAATTAATATTATTAAATTAAATTATTATTATTATTAACAAAAAATAAATTATTATTATTATTAATAATATAACATATAAATACACAGAAAAAAATTAAATTATTATTATTATTATAACATATTAAAACACACATTAAAAAAATAAATTATTACTATTAATATAACATATAAACACACATAACATAAAAGTTAAAAAAAAATTAAGAAAATAATTATATTATAATAATATCTATAAAATAATAATGTAGTGTGTTATGTTTTTATCATTACACCAAAAGGTGTACACCTATTGACAATAGGCAGATTTAATAGAGGTTTAGTGCTTAATAAGTTTTCTATGGACAGGATTAAATATGGCTAAAATATTCTCAGTAGTCACACAAAATAAATGGTTGTGATTTCAATCAGCTATTATAAAGACATCCGTTTATGTGTTTACTTTTTTACATTTACCTAATCATATTTCAAAATTACTTTGATAGCTAACTGATTGCCAGGTAAGTGATTAACAAAAATTAAAATATTAACACCAGATAAATGAAGCCCAACCATTTATTTGTTAATAGATAATAAAATTTAATATATTCATCAACAACTATTTTGTTGCTGTGCTAGTTTTATATATTTGTTGTTGTGCTAGTTTTATATATCTTTTGGAAAACCGGACAATGACCCTCTGATGGCAACCTTCCTCTGTTGACATTTTCGTTATGTATGGGTTTTCAATTCAATTGAGCCATGTTTTCAGCTCTGGCTACTTTCATGCGTTTTAAATAAGTATGAATTTATACCACCATTTTACCAACTTTTTATAGTGACATTATATCTAAAATAAAATTAGAGGTTCTATTTGAGAGGCTTATTTTACAGTTCATTAATAGGTTGAAGTGTGATTCTGTACTTAAATTCAATGTTATGGTATTGACATGTGTTATTCTTATATAATAATAAAAAAAATTAAGTAAATAAAAATTGTATATATAAATTTTCTGTTTTAAAGTATAAAAAAAAAAGTTTGCACCTCTAAAAAAAAATTGATCTTTTTAAAAACTTAATAAAACCACAAAGATGATGAATCTATACTAGTATAATATCACTGAATTCCATTTAAAAAAAAACATTTACATTGAATCAGATAGAAAAAAGGTTCAGAAATAAAGTTACATACTTTGACGTGATTTGTTAATAAATGCTCACCAATGAGATATTGTAATTTTACAAAAAATTTAAATAGATATTAAGGTTTCATTTTTATTTAAACTCAAGAGCTTTATTTAAATAGATATGGATTCAACACGTGTTTTTTTTTTATCGAGACATGTCGTGATACCTTAATTTATCCACACATGCGAGGAAGGTGCCACAATGTATAAAACAAGCATTATATCTTACGGTGTGAAAAATAACAATAAAGGTGGTCAATATGTAGTTTACAGTATTGAATGTTGTTGTAGGTGGATTATAAATTTTCACATTTCAATAGTGGATTATAGGTCGTTATTCACTATTCAAAACGCCTATAATCCATAGGCAGCAGCATTCAATGTTGGGTAGCAGGTTGGATATTGTCCTTTTGCCAAGCACTCTCTAATTTTTTTCATTGGAGGGTTTATGGTCTTGACAATATTAAACATTCTAGGAAATTATTCTTTTTAGGAGATATTTTTAGGGGACATTTGCCTAAAATGCTGAATCCATTTCTGCATTCAAAAATAGATTTTAAACAACAAAAAATAGTGATTTGGTACAAATTTATATCACTGGATTCCACCAAAAAAAAATCATTTCATAAAACAATTGGACAACTCCATTAAAAAATTTGCAATATGAATATTTTGAACTAAAAAATTCAAATAATTTAAAATACTTATAAATAAATATGATTTAATTATATTAAAACTAACTTTTAAATTTTTTAAAAAATAAAAAAAAAATACTTAACTATGAAGTATTTTACTTAACCTTTAACCATGTTCACAATAGATGAAAATGCCTACCAAAGAAGTCTTCGAGAGGAAGGTAATGTTTAACCACTAAGTATACTCATAAATAGCATTACGTGCACCAAGTTTCCTTAATGAAGATTAAGTGATTCTGCCTTGAGTGGCAGCGTGCTCAAGGCTTGCGTTATGGACAATGATAATGAGCATATCCCTTTATTACTCCGAAGTATATCGATCCCTACATAGTCAGTACAACAATAGGTGAGAGCACATTATGTACAAAATTACATCATCAAGATTTTAATTTGTAACTATATCATTATTTATAAACATACATAATTCTTTAAAAAAAAATGAATTTAAATTGTATATAAATATTATTTTAAAATAGGTTTGTTTTCTATTTACTTCATGATGGATGGTAACGGGTGAGGCATTAACCTCAAGAGGTGGTGAGTCAAGTTGTCTCTCCGTAATATCATGATACATGTGGATAGTTGTTAAGTTCTTGGTTTTACTAATGCAGATGAATGAAGGTGTGGGTGGGTGGAGTACAAGCTTTAGGGTAGAAAAATTAATTACTCTAGCGATGCAGATAGGATGGAAGTATGAGATCCAAGCCTTGTATTGAAGAGGGGACCTTTCTTATTTTGGTGCTATACTTCAAATGATGTTTGATGTCTGGGTGTTTAAGGTAAATCATATGAAAATTGTTATGAGGAAGGATTGGGAGATCATGACTCCTAGTGGTGATGATTTTATTAAGTTGAAAACGAATGATCAAACAAGGACTCTTCTCTGCAAGGCTTATTCGAGATCCTCAATGGGCAAGCACGACTTACTTTTCAAGGCAGTGGTTCTTAGGCTCCTCTCTTGGTTTTCTTGTCTGAACATGTTCTTAATTCCTATCTATGTATGTTCGGTATCTATGTGGTCTTCTAAGGATCTTGGGTTCTTTCCAATGGTTTCCCATTTCGTTGTTGGGATGTAGCTTGAGTGGGGTTGGTCTTTCAAGCATAGATGTGTACTTTTTGTTTCAGGAGTAATTTCGGCTCTCCCTGGCTCTCTGAGATTTTTCCATTCTCCTAGCATGATTTTTCCCCTTCTTACAGCCCTACTTGTGTCCCGGCTCCAGTTACAAGTCTTTTCCTATGGTCATAAGCATAAGGGGTAAGGCCTTTCATCTTCTAGGTTCACCTCTTTCTCACCTTCGCTCCTTTAAGATTATGATGGAAGACAAGGTGGCTATAGGATTTTCAAATTCTAGTGCATATGGGGCCTAGAGGAGATGCCCATCTAAGCCCCCTTCGACCAAGAGGACCAACTTTCATTTTGAATAGACAAAGGTAGAGATGGTCGCAGACCAGGCCAGGAAGTTGTGCAATAACAATACATCCCTAAAAACTCAGAAAAGGATGGAGGAGCTTGTGAATCGGGCGTTACAGAAATAGTCGTAGATTGAAAAGCATCAAATAAAGAAAGAATTATAAGAATGGGTTTCAGACTGAGTATTCTCAAGATCTAGAGACACCAAAGTATTCAAAGCAATGGAATTCTATTGGTTAGAAAAAATCCTCATTGTATTTTCCATAGAAGATAATGAGGATAAGCACGCAGAATCCTTGGATAGGATCAGATGACTGGAAATGAAGATTACTATCCTATGTCGAGTGGATTTTGGGATCATCTTCAAGGTGACAGATTGGGATCCAACTAAAGATGAAAATATAGTCAAAGTGACTGGAACTTCGAGATATCAACCCAATTATTGTGAATGATGCACTAGGAGAAAACATAAAGAACAAGGCTAAGGTGTGTGAAAGTCTAATCTAATCAAAACATCTCATAATTAATATATTTTTTTCTTTTCAATCTTGTTTTGAACCTAATATATTGCAAAGGTATATAAATTTTCCCACAATATAACTCTGTTTCACTTTTAGCAAGCCTAAAACACTCATGAATGTACTATAATATATTTATATATATAGATCAACCCAATTAGTGTGGATGATGCAGTTGGGAAGACAAAGGGAAAGGCTAAGGTGTGTGAAAGTGTAAACCAAAACATCTCATAGTTAATATATTTTTTAATTTTATTTTGAACCTAGTGTATTACAAAGGTATATAGATTTTCCCACAATATAAATCTCTTTTACTTTTTGATAAGCTTTTACTTTTTGACAAGCTTTAGACACCCATGAATGTATCATCTTTTATATATTATCAATAAATAAATAAATAAAATAAATATATATATATATATATATATATATATATATATATATATATATATATATATATCTTATTTTAATATATTTAAATTTTATATTAATTTATATTAAATATATATACACAATATTATATTATTATTATTTATATTTAATAAATTACTTATAAAATAATGAATTTTTTAAAACTTGACTTCCAGATTTCTCATCTAATTGCAACGTCGTCTATCTCAAACATACCTATGAAAGAGCATTCAACTAGAATTCACATATAAGTAAAGGGGTTATGGAGCTCTAAGTTCTTTATGAATCTATAAGTAAAGGGGTTATGGGTTATGCGAATTGCCACTCGTGCCAACATTCACATATGTAAGTCTATTTATAAAAAAACTCACATATATTAGTTATTATTGTTTAGAAGGAAGGCAATGCAATAATGGTGTGAGTGGGTAAGGAAGTATATTAAAAGTTTTTTGAAATAAATATTATGATATTAAAGTTAGTTTTTTATTTAAATCTTGTTTAATTAAATATGTAAAGAAAATCAAAATTTGTTTATATTTTTATAAGAAAATGGTTATTCTGTGAAGAGGTATCTTTTACAATCTATGAAGGAGATGTGTAATTCCTTAAGTATACTATGTGTAATTCTTTAAGTATAAATATGATTAAAATAAAAATACAATATATATATATATATATATATATATATATATATATATATATTGTTAGAGACTAATATATGATGAATACATGTCATCAAAAAAACATTATATGAGGTGTAAACATTTCCTATTTTTTTCAATATAAAAGAAAGTTTCACCTCATTTGATTAAATTTCTCTCTACTATAGAGATTGAGTTAAGATAGATCTTTTACATGGACAGTCAAAGTAAGTAAATGTTTGATTAAATTTCTCTCTACTATAGAGATTGAGTTAAGATAAATGGTTTTATGAAAATGTGGCAAGTTATATTAGCAATTTAAACAAGTAAGTGGGATGGTTCTATAAATGTATTGAATTAAAAATCCTTTAGAACAAAATGGAAAAAAAAAAAAACCATATTTAAAAAACTGTTAGAAGAATATGAAGAAAAATAATTATCATACTAAATTTAAGTGAGACGTGAATTCATATATTTCTAATAGCTTTCGCTTAAATGTTAAATGGTGTCTTCGTGGTATTTATCTTACAAAACATGGCTCATAAAAAGGATTAGTTTATTTATTTGATAAATAGTTTATTTGTTCGATAAAACTCACATAAAAGTGACATGGGGTGTCAATATATTAAAAGGTAAAGCCATAAATGAAATCAAGTTGTTATATATATATATATATATATATAATTGTTGAGGATTTGGGAGTTTTGTAGTTTCGTAGTTTTTCTCGAGTCCTCGAGTTCCTCGATTTGTAGCCTCTCCCCTTCATCGACATCAAATTTTAGGGTTTTCACGCACCTTAGAGGTTTAGTTGTTTTTCAGTCTTTGGTTTCTTCTCGACTGATCTAAAATGGATCTAGGAAGGCCAAAATTTTAAAGTTCTCAGAATCAGACGCAACCAACACCATCGCGTAGGGCTCGTTGTGTCGATTTCGACAATATATATTTTTTTCCGAAAATGGACACCGTATGCAAAAGTTATCGTGTTTTGAAGTTTTTCCCAAATAGGCAAAAAAAATCAAAGTCAACAATCAGAGGCCGCACTGCTGACGTCAGCATGACGTGGAAGATGATGTCAGCATGACATCATCATGATGTCATCACACTGACTTGGCAACACCAAGAGGTGACACGTGTCATGCATTTTTGGATTTTTTGGATGCTGATGTGCTAGGTGACTGGGTTGTATGGACGTTGACATGGAAGTTCGTATAGTGACATGGCAGAATGAGGTAGTGACACATGGCATGGAACGGATTACATGGTCAATGAGGGCCAGTTCAAAAATTTTGTTGCACTCCGTGAGACTCGAACCCTCAACTCTCGGGCTAGGCAACGAACTAACCTCTCCATGCTAGCCACCTAGGTGCATTTGTTACGTGTTAATACAAGTAGAGAAATATATATTTAAGTTGAATTTGGCGCAGATTTGGGAATAAGCCTGGTCGGCGGGGCCAACCCACAGACTAGGGCACGCGACCAAGAGCATATGATCAAGCGCTTGACCGAGAGGTAAGTGGGGGGCACGACAGGTGGTTGACCCAGTCTAAGGCCATATGGCAGTCCCACACGACTAGGTGCCAGAATTTTAGGGCGCGGGCGTATATGGACTGGCGTGTGGCCACATGGCAAGCACATATGACCAGGAGCCTACAACTAGGGGGCACACACCTAATATTTTCCCCAAAGTGGGGTTTTTACTATACAAAATGGATTTTATTGTTATTTAGCTTGTTACAATGGGATTTTTGCCCATTTTTTAGGATATGGAGCCCTTTTTTAGGCCAGATCTTGGGAGGAAGTTGGGAGGTGAACCCCAACTCAAAATCTATATAAACTAGGTGTTTTTGATAGTCCAAGGAGGTTCAAAACAACAGAATGTTGAAGTTTTTATGAAGCTTAAGCCATTTTTATGTAGGGAAGCCATTGAGGAACGAACTTTGGAGGCCATTTTGGGGAGCTACACTCAGCCTTTTTCAGTGTCGTTAGTTGTGTTGGATTCTTGAGATCGAGAAGAACACATCCAGACCAGTT
Source organism: Picea engelmannii (assembly GCA_009831015.1). Lineage (NCBI taxonomy): Eukaryota > Viridiplantae > Streptophyta > Pinopsida > Pinales > Pinaceae > Picea > Picea engelmannii. The sequence continues at coordinate 184,792 of ML785493.1, read as the reverse complement.
TGTAATCCATTTGATGTACTTATGATGTATTTTTGAAGAATTAAAGATTAATAAGAAAACCTTCTCCACTTAGACAAAGGCCCGGAGACATAGGAAACTTGGTCAAACTCTGTTAACAATCTTGGCATTATGGATTATTATTCTTAATGTTTACTTAATGTTCTTCATTATTTATGATGGATGCAACATTCTTTCATTAAATCTTCTTCTTATCTTCAATTTCTAAATGGTAAATCAACTCATGCATAAAATTAACAATAGTCTTTAAAAGATCAATTTCTGATCAAGTGGTATCAGAGCAGGTTGACAATTGGTTGTTTGAGTTTGCATGATTACCGGGGAAAAGATAAGTCGTGGTGAAGGAGAGATTGTAGAAGGAGATCCTGAGATTGGATCAAGAAAGAGGACATCTCAAAGTGAGAAGATGGCATCGGAAGGGCTTTCTCAAAACGAAAGAGAGTTTCAAAGAACTTTCTTTTCCATGTCGGAGATGGTAAAAGTGTTGTAGGATGATTACTTGGAACAGAAGAGACCAGTTCAAGGGGAATCTTCAAATCAATCCAAAAGTGAAGAAGGAGAGGACCCTCCAAAATCTCCTCCTTCACGTCCTTCATCTCCATCATCTTCTTCTTCTTCAAGTATAAGTTTGAATACTACGTCTTCAAGAAAACATTATCATAAACATAAGCCTGATATGTCATTACTTAAACTTGATGTAAAATTTGTTTTGTCTATGTATAATGGAGAATTTAATGCAGAGAAACTTGATATTGGTTTAGACAAATGTAGGTATATTGTTATATGCAACAAATCAAAGATGAGGCAAACAAAATCATATTGGCATCGCTTCGTCTTGAAGGCACAACTCTCATTTGGTGGCAAAGTAAGATGCAACATGGAACTCGACAAGTTGGTAAGATTTTTCCATCATGGCATGATTTTATTTCCGCACTTAGAACATAGTTATATCCATTGGGATATAAGGAAAAGGATTTAATTGAATGTCAAAGTCTTAAGTTAAGGAAAGGACAATCGGTGCAGGAATATACAGATGAATTTTGTAAGATGGATTTGATGTTAGATGTTCCATTAACTACACAAGAAACTCTTATGAAGTATATAGGAGGTTTTCCTTCTTATATTTGTAATATTGTATTTATGTTTGGACCTAATAATCTTGATGAGGTTTCTGTTCAATAAACATATATTGAAACAAGAAAAACTGGAGTTAGTGTATCAGGGGGAATCATCTTCAAAGAAAGAAGGCAAAGGCAAAGGGAATGGGAAGAAAGAAAATTCATCCACAGTGAAGGACGAGAAGCTATCTTGCAAGCATTGCAAGAAAGAAGGGCGTGATGATGAACATTGCTGGAAATTACACCCAGAGAAGAGACTGAAGTGGTTCAAAGAGAGGAAAGGGAGGCAAAATGTTGCAACAACAATATGACCAACAACATTGGGATCAGATTCAGGTGATGAGTCTAATATTACAACAGTTGGTTTGACAGGTAAAATTGGTGATGGTTTTGAGTCTAGAAGTAAATTTTTTCATATAAGGGTCATTATGAAACATACCAAGATCGACACATTGATAGATAGCGGATCTCAATATAACTTAATTTCAGAAGAAGTGGTTAAGAAATTTGGATTAAAAACTAAGATGCATCACAAACCCTATTCACTAAATTGGATAAACAAAGATCACAAATTGCCCATAACAAAGCAATGTATCATAAAATTTGCAATTACATCTAAGTATGTGAATGAAGTAATATGTGATGTGGTGTCGCTAGAAACATGTGGAATGGTCTTAGGAAGCCCTTATTTATATGATTGCAAAGCAATCTTCTACGTGGAATAGAATCAATATCACTTATTTAAGAAAGGCAATGAATATGTTGTACATGCTCATCGTATTAAAGAAAATCAATCTCTTCTAACAATGGAACAATTAAAGAAGACAACATATGCAAGCAATACACCTATAATTGTGCCAAGTAAAGTAGTTGATTTTAAGCATGAACATGAGATGGTTGTAGGATGGGAGTTCAATCATACTTTGCTTCAAGATAAGATAATGTCATGCAAGACCATCAAACATATTGGTTCATTTTCAGTCATATTTCTAATATTATTGTTGCTAATGTTTTCTACATGGATGGTAGTGGATTCAATAAGATGTGAACGAGTTCAAATGGCTAACAATATGCTTTCAGTTGTCATGGTATTATGCAATTGATTATGATGCAACAGGTGCACAGGATATAGTTTAAAGACAAAGGACAAGTGGGGAGGCCTATCCTGCACTTGATGTCTGGTTAATATCCTTTTGGAGGACCAAAAGGTCTTAGTGGGGAGGAATGATCCAAAATGGATCTAGGAAGGCCAAAATTTCAAATTTCTCGGAATCAGATGAAATGATCTCCATCGCGTAGGAACCGTCGTGCCGATTCCAGTAGTATATATTTTTTTTCGAAAATGGACACTGTATACGAAATTTATCGTGTTCTGAACTTTTTCCCAAACAGGCAAAAAAAGTCAAAGTCAACAGTCAGAGGTCGCAATGCTGACGTCAGTAGTACGTCAGCATTACATGGTAGATGATGTCAAAATGACATCATGATGATGTTAGCATGCTGATGTGGCAGCACCAAGAGGTGACATGTCTCAGGCATTTTTGGCATTTTCAGATGTTGATGTGCCAGGTGACTGGGTTGTACAAACATTGACGTGGCAATCCATACAGTGACATGGTAGAATGAGGTCATGACATGTGGTAGGGTACGGATAATAGGTGGCAAGGTACGAATGATAGGTGGCAGGGTATAGAGGACATGTGACAATGATGTGGAAATAGGTGGCAGGCTCTCGGCATGACGCGTGGCATGTGAAGCTAACTGTGCAAAGTGACTATGCAAGTTGACTATGTTGTTGAATGTGTGTTGACTCTGTGTATGGTGGAAAATCATAGGGTGACACATGGCCCAATCATAGGGTGCCACGTGGCACCCCAAAAGAGGCCAATGAGGGTCGGTCAAAAAGTTGTTTGCACTCCACGAGACTCGAACCCCTGACCTTCGAGCTAGGCAACGAACTAACCTCTCCATGCTAGCCACTCGGGCGTGTTTGTTACATGTTAATACAAGTGGTGAAATATATATTTAAGTTGAGTTTGAAGTGGATTTGGGGATAAGCTCGGTCGACAAGGCCAACCCGTAGATGAGAGTGCTAGACCAGGGCACGCAACCAAGAGGATACGATCAAGCAAATGATCGAGAGCTAAGAGGGGGGCGCGGCAGGTGGTTGACCCAACATGAGGCCATATGACACTTCCACACGACTAGGGGCCAAAAGTTTAGGGCACGGGCATATATGGACTAGCATGTGGCCACATGGCGAGCCCATATGACAAGGAGCCTACGACTAGGGGGGCACGCCTAAGATTTTTCCCAAAGTGGGTGTTTTACTATACAAAATGGATTTTGTTGTTATTCATCCTATTATAATGGGATTTTTTCCATTTTTTAGGACATGGATCCTTTTTTGAGGTCGATTGGAATTCCCTCCGCCTTGTTCTTCTGAAGATGGGTTTGCACCGTCCCACTGTAAACTGGATAATGGGATGTGTGAACTTAACATATTTTTCAGTTCTAATTAATGGTTCTCCTTTAAGATTTTTTCAGGATTCTAGGGGCCTATGATAGGGGTGTCCACTATCCCCCTTTATATTTCGTGTTGTTGCAGAGGATTTAAGCAGCCTCATAAATGAGGCAATCTGAAAAGGAATGATCAAGGGTGTGAAGGTGTCAGAGTCTATATATTTATCCCACCTTTTTGTTGATGACTTTTTATGTTTTGTACAAGGATCCTCTCGAATTTTTTTAACTTTAAAAATTATTATGGACATCTTATGTCAAGCTACAGGTGTGGAAATCAGTTATCATAAGTCTTGTCTCATTCCTCACCGATTATCGAAAGTCTCTCTTAAAAGACTTGAAGTTTCTCTTCCTTTTCCTAGTAAGGCATTAGATGATGGTTTTAAATATTTGGGGTTTTTCTTAAAGCTCGATGGGTATAGGTCAGGTGATTGCAACTAGTCGTATAATAAAGTTGAAGCCCAAATTTTGTTTAGGGGGAATTGTCTTCTTTCACGAGGAGGGAGACTAAATTTAATAAAATATGTGTTGGAAAGTATACCAGTCTATTGGACTTCTATTGTTGTTGTGCCCAAAGGAATCCTCATGTTGGAACTCAAAGTTTTGGGTAAATATCGTGCCTGTGCATAAACAAATTTGTGTGCGCGTGTTCTAGTTTTTTGCATGCTCAAGTAGTTGCACGAGGGCATTAGGTCAAGTTTTTTATTGCGCACTAGTTCACATTCTGCCAAATGCACGTTAATCCAAGGTTTGTGATGCATGCTAGAAATCAAGAAGACACAACATGCATGCCAAAATCAAGAAAGAATGTTTTGGAAATCTCTCTGAATGATTACTACAAGCAGCATGAGGGAACATGGAGAAAAAATAAGATGAAATGGAAAGGTAGTTGATATTGCCATGATTCAAAAGAGGCTACATAGAATGCATGCATGTGATAGAAGTGTGTGGGACTGGTAGTCAGAGGAGCGATTGGGGAAGAACTGAAAGTGACACAATGCCAGAGCCGAGAAGCAAATAAAAGGGAACACCGACAACAAAAACATAGTTAGCTTTTTAGTTAATTGGTTGTTGTTTTGATAGTTGTGGGTATTGTTGTCACTGATATCTCTTTAAGCCTGTGTTTTGTAATGTCCCTAGTTGTAAGTCAGAGTTTGTCCCATTTCTAGAGTATGAAAGGAAGTGCATGGCGTTGTCTAATGTAACATTGGGAAAATTTATAAGAGAGCAAGGCTTTGTTGCTGTCAATTTATGAGTTGTTGAATGTATGTTTCTAATGATGGAATGAAGATAATAAAGTTGAAGTAATTCTATTCTTATGATGTGTTACTTATGCGTCAATGGAATGTGTGTATTGTTGTTACATATTTTTAGTTGTTGAGTAGTTTTCAATGGATTGTATGAATCCCAACTCGAATGAAATTTTTTCCAATTAGTCCTTCATCATCCCTGAGAATGAACCATATGGTCTCTGTGATCATCATGGCGTATTGGGTGAGACCTTTGTCAGTCTTTGGCTGAGGATTGGTATGTGGATTCCTTGGGGTTTTTGTTGGTCAACTCTAGATGAACCCTAGGTCCTCATCCCCCTAACTTTAAGAAAGATGCGCACAAGTGCGATTGAGCCAACAAATGGTTATCTCCCTCACCCATCGTTCCCATACATGTTCTCCTTCTGCTCACTTCTATATTTACATTTTCCATTTCTTTAACCATCTCCCCTTTCAGGTCCCCTTTCAGGTCCCCTTTCATGTCCTTGATTCACAAGTGTTTCGGGATGTGCAATTCCCAGTCGAGCCAAGAAATCTGAGAGCCCATAGTCTCATTTTCACGAAGATTGACAGTCTCTTATTCACCCGCAAGACATCACCAAGTGCCACACATTTCCCTAAATTGTTCTTCAAAATTGCGGTAGTACACCAACTCTCTAGGCCCACAACTAGTTTGTCTGTCGCCATGGATAATCATCTTTGTTGAAGAGGACACCCCAAGACTTCATGTTATCCTCTCCACCGAGATAGGAGGTCCCTGTATTGCATCCTTTACTATTAGAACAACGAGACACGAGGATGAAAAAGGCCTCTTCAGATGGACCTCGTCCTCAAGATCTACATCTTGTAGGTCAACGAGTATTTGGGCTAAGTTCTAGTTGTAATGCTTAGTTCAGTTAGGGGGTCAATTTTTGGATGATGTGTTTTAAACAAATCCCTCATTAATCACCACAGAAACCATCAAAGAGAAAAAGCTCGAGCACCTGGACAAATGAATTCCAAAGCCATCCTTACCTTGTGGACTTCTCAATTCATTCTAGGACCTATGTCAGGTTGCAACTACAGCCTGGAAAGATGATTTTCTCTTAATCAAACACAGATGCAACCACAACTTGGTTTGATGTTATGGTTCATCAATGATGATGATTTTCTCTTACTCGATTCCATCGCATTAGTCACTCCATGAGGAAGTTGGCTTGAGGACAAGCCAAACTATAGTGGTGGAGGCATGTTGACACCCAAAATTTTGGTTAAATATCATGTGCGCGGACAAACAAAGTTGTTCACACCTATTCCAGTTTTGCACATGCTCAAGCAATTGCGTGAGGGGTGAAAAGAGGTGCGTGCGACAAGTCAAGTTTTATTATTGTGCGCAAGTTTGAGTTCTACCAAATGCATTTCGGTCTGAGTTTTTCGATGTGCAACAGAAATCAATAAGACATTGCATGCACACATGAATCAAGAAATAATCTTCGAGAACTCTCCTTGAATGATTATTACAAGCAACACAAGGGAACGTAGAGCAGAAAGAAGATGACCTAGAAAGGTAGTTGAGGTTTCCATGATTCCAAAGAGGCTAGGTGGAATACATGCGGGTTACAAAAGCGCGCGAGACTGGAAGTCAGAGGAGTGAGTTGGGTAGAACTAAAAGTGACAGAGCGTCAGAGTCGAGAAGCAAATAAAAGGGAGCAACGACAACATAAACAAAGTTAGCATGTTAGTCAGTTGGTTGATGTTTTGATAGTTGTGGGTATTGTTGTGATGGAGCTCGCTCTAAGCCTATGTTTTGTAATGTCTAGGGTTGTAAGTCAGAATTTATCCCATTGGTAGAGTCTGAAAGGAAGTGAATGGCATTGTGTAATGTAACACTGGGAAGATGTATAAGAGAGCAAGGCTTTGTTGCTGTCAATTTATGAGTTTCTTAATGTATGTTTGTGATGATGGAATGAAGACAATAAAGTTTCAATAATTCTGGTCTTATGATGTGTTACTTGTGTGTCAATGGAATGTTTGTATTATCATTTCCTACTCTTAGTTGTTAAGTGGTTTTCAATGGATTGTTTGGATGCCAACCCGGATGTAATTTGGTCCAATTTGTCCTTCATTATCCCCAACAAAAGACCTAATGGTATTTGTGATCCTCATGGCGTCTCAGGTGAGACCTTCATCGGTCTTTGTTTGAGGATAGATATGTCGATGCCTTGGGGTTTTTGTTGGTAAACTATGGACAAAAACTAGGTCTTTAACCCCCCATCATTAAGAAATAAGTGCACAAGTGCGATTGATCCAACTCCTCACCAAGATAATTAAAAAAAACATCATTTTTCAGTTTCTGAAGTCTAGATCGAAGCTAGCAGGTGGCACTTCACTGGTCAAATGGAACATGATAGACTTCCCCAAAAATCTAGATGGTCAGGGCGTAAAAAATATTTACTTATTTGCGTTCTCTTTAGCAGTCAGAAGCCTTATGGAGACTCACTCATAGCTTATCATTATGGGTAAAAGTGTTGAAATCAAAGTATCTAAAATGCTCAACCATTGAGGAATGGTATAGGACTCCAGTTAAATCTGCTAGTGGATCGATTATCTGGAAAGCGCTGACATCAACTTTTCCTCTGGTGGCGTTGTGGACAGTTTGGAAAGTCGACAATGGGAGAAAGGCGAGAATATGATCGAACCTGTGGCTGGAAGATGGTGATGAATTTATCCTGTCTGATTTCCTTAGACATGCCCTCCGCGAAGTCGACATCTTCTTCCTGGAAAATAGTCAAGCTCGAATCCCACAGCTTAAAGGGCACCCGAGATGGAAAAATAGTGTTGATCTTGGTATGTCTGGTTCTAAGGTGGCTAAATGGGTTTTCTTCATTAGTACACTAGCCCCCAATTATATCATATTGAATGAAGAAGAAGAAGATATTCTTTGTTGGTCTAAGAAGATAGGGACTGGAGAGTACACTGCTAAGTTAGGGTACAATGTGGTGGCAGAGGCCAACTTCTGTAGTAAAAAATGTTGTTGGTGGGGATCCCTTTGGTAGTTATAGGCGCCTCTTAAAATAAAAATCTTCCTTTGGCTCGCTCTCAATAATAAGCTGCTCACATGGGAAAATGGTTTAAAGCGAGGCTCGATAGGTCCGATTTTTGGTGTGCTCTGTAGATCCAATGAAGACTCATACTCCCGCCTCTTTACGCATTTCTCATACACAACTCATGTCCTTTTATTGGTGAATGAGGAATTCAAGTCTCAAATTAGTTGGATGCATCAAGATCTCAAAGCTAGTATCTGAACCTGGCTGGAAGATAAGTTGGTTAATCACCTTGAAGTCTTTATGTGCATCTTGGTTAATAGTTACCTGGTGGGAACGTAACAATTGTATTTTAAAAATGTTTTTATCCCTCCTAAGATATGTGCATCACAAATCATCAATATTTGGTAGGATTTCATGCTTAAGGAAAAGAAGAAAAAGGTTCAAGTTTGTTTCATGTCAGATCTAAACTAGTCCATCCCATCGAACTTTTTCGATGGAGCAAGTTAGGGACACCCTCCTCAATGTGAGGTGGGGGTAGTGCTCTTTTTAAATCAAAACCATTACATTCACATACGCTACGCTCCTGGCAGAGGCTCTAACAATCAGGTTGAATTCATTGCACTCAGAACTTTGTTGTCAGTAGCTCAGGAGAAAGGGGTCAAAAAGTTTCAAATTATGGGAGACTCAAAGTTAGTAGTTGATTGGGCTTGCAAGAAAGAAAAAATGGAAAATGTGGGTCAAGGATTTCTACTTCGGAATCTGGAATTTCAAATAAGATCCTTTGATTGGCTCTCTTTTCACCGCGTATATAGGGAACTAAACATAAAAACTGACAGCTTGTCTAAGCAAGTTCTGATGTTTTTGAAAGGAGCTTTTGGATACTACGAATTTTGTTAATGGAAAAGAAAAGGAAGCTATGTAGTTTCAGTTGTATTTTTTGTAGCTATGATGGAATATAGTCTTTGAGCCTCTTATGGCGTAAAGTATTTTTATTAGTATGCAAGGCTCTCAAAAGTCCAAGCTAGCCTATTTTTTTCGTTGAAACATATATATTTAATCCCATGAATATAATTATTTTTTCAAAAGAAAAAAAAATTAAAGAAGTGATTCAAGTATATTCTTTATATTTTACATATTGCTCAAATTATTAAAAAAATATTTATTTTTTATTTTTATAATTGAAATTATATTAAATAGTTTTTATTTAAAAATTAAAATTTTGATTTAATGAAATTATTTTTTATTGTATAAATAAATTTAATATCTTTAAATATTTTTAATATAACAAAATTGTGCAATATAATATTTCATTTATACAAATTAATTAATCCAAAATACTTCTATCAAAATTTTAATTAAAAATATAAGTTTTCCTTTTATTATTTTAAAGAGCTTTAAAAAAAAAAAAACAATTTATAACATATTTAAACTAAGATTTAAAAAAAAAAAAAAAACCCAATTGATCAAACTTTTAAATTACATTAATAATTTATTAATGCTAAAAAAGAAAGGGGTGTTATTCAACTTTATCTCTAGAAAGGGATAGTAGAAGAAGTGGGTCCTCCACCATTAAGATGAGACACGAAAGCATGTAATAATTCTGGTGGGTCCACCACCATTAAGAAATTTGTTTTTTTTTTTCGAATGAATTAAAGCACAAGAAATGAACTTTGTTTAATTGATATGTACCAAATTTCACCTTTGAAAACGTGAACATCATCTTAAACTTTGTCGTGCGAAAACGTCTTTAGCAATTTTATAACGAATTCCTTTAATAAAAATATATTTGCTCATCGAAATAAATTGAATAAATAATGCAATGTTGAACACGTGAGATGGATCCACCTCTCGTGCTCACCATAGTTTACTATGGAAAAGAGGAATACATAATGTGGATACACATTTTTTTTTTTCTTTGTTAGGGAAAATAATTTGTGGTGGACTTTTTGGAATAAATGTTAAATGTGTGGTGGACTTTTTGGAATAAATGTTAAATGTGTGGTGGACTTTTTGGAATAAATGTTTCAGTGTTGTTATGGAAAATAGTTTGTGATATTTTTTGGAATTACTTTCATTTAATTGACATCCACATGTAAAAAAAAAATATGTTATTTCAAGTTGGTCATCCAATTTTAGTATTTTAAGGGCACAATGATTTTGGCATTAAACTTTTGGTTTAATTAGTTTTCAATAATAGACATTAGTAGAGGATTGAATTGTCTAATTTTTTACTTGAATGGTTTTGAGTCCACCTTTAAAGGGATCTTGTGTTGAATGATATCAGTATCAAAGGTCTTTAAGTCCTCATAAGACCATGCAAAAATATCACCAAACCTTTTCATAAGGCTGACATGCCTGTTTCTTTGTTCATTTGGTAGTGCCTTAGATATTTTGACTACTTTGGGATTTGCACTTGTCCCAATGTTGCAATGCATTAACTCTTGCTCCTGATTTTTCATGGCATCTTTCCTAGAGACATCATGGTTGTCAAACAACCTCTCCAGTGGTATTAAGCCTCTTGGGATATGATTTGTCTTGAGTTCTACAATGTTTTGGCCAACCACCTTGTTCAAAAAATGAGGTGCCTGCTTATTCTATGTTTCATATTCCTCATTCTCTTGATCAATGGAGATGTTTGAGAATTCTTCAATGGTTTGCAGGAACCTTTTGAGCTCCAAGTCATCACTAAAGACCTGCCAATGCTTAACATCGTCTGGTATGGTTGTCTTGTGCCTAACCTCCACTTCATATTTGACATTTGGACCAATGGGAGGTTTAAAGGTACTGACAACTATGGATAAAGAATTTGCCCTCTGATTAGCATCTCTGGGAACAAAGGAAATATTGAATGCTAGAAAGAAGTTGTCCACTAAGTCACATACCTCGTTGTTGTATTGTTTCAACCTTTGTTGCTTTACTTGATAAATGTCTTTGACTTGATTGACGATCAACTCAGAATCATCAAAGATTGTCAATTTATCAATGGCCATGTCTTTAGCAGCTCTCAACCCTAGCACCAAGACCTCATATTCTGCTATGTTGTTAGTTGTTTCAAATTCCAGCTTATATGAGAGCGTAACTACCTCCTTTGAAGGAGAAATGAGGACTATACCAACACCAAAACCCTCCTTTGAAGATGAGCCATCAAAATACATCTTACATACTTCATTCTCTTGGTCTGTTAGTGGCTGATTTCTGCATTTGTTCACTGATATTTTTGGGACATCATCATTTATATGAAAAATAGATGACCCAATTTCATCATCAACAACATAAATTGGATGATTACCTGGATTCTGATGATCACTGAAAATATATGCCAATCTAACCTCTATGTATAACCTCATGTGTTCTCCTCCAAAGACAGGGATGGTTGCATATGTAAGATCCATCTGTAGGGATCCTCCAACTTTCTTGGCCCATGTCCTGGACAAAATCGTACCAAACTTGGGGAATATGTCAGCTACAACAATATCCATCACTACACTTTTCATGGGTAGCTTAGAGAGAGAAACAACCAGAGCTTTAGTTAATCCCAAGCATTTTACCTTTTTAGAATCAAAGGAGTAAAGATCATGGTATGGCTTGGTAATTTCTATCCCTAGCTCTTCCATCACAACTTTAGGCATGACATTATGTCAGGCACCTGAATCCATCAAGCAATTATGAAAAAAAGTTTCATGGACATTCAAGGATATGTAAAAACGTGGAGAAGCATTGGACCCATCTTCAATGTTTGGGCCCACAGTAATGGAAGGGTTTCCAGCCTGCACGCTGATTACATTAGATGTCATAGAAAAAATAAGTGGATTTAAAACCTTCATGATAGAGTTATTGAATGGCTCATTTTTAGCAATTTTGTTAAAGGTACATGGATCTTTATTTTACTCAGCTCATGCTCTATACTAAAAGAAATTGGTTGTTTGTCTACTTCTTTTACTTCCGGGGAAACATATTTAGATGGCAGAGGCTGATCAATTTTTTTTTATGTACCCTTGTTTGGGCCTTGCTTGGGAAGAAGGTATGACTTTTTGTTTTGAAGATGGGGCATTAATTTTGGGACCCCCTGGTCTAGGCCTCAAATCATACTTCTTTTGGGACTGACTTTGAAATATTTCCTCTTCCTTCACATCATCATCAAACTGGCTTGACAACTATGAAATATCATAGTCCTGTTGTGTTAGGTGACTAGGATAAATATCAATTTCATTAAATAGTATAGTAGAATCATCTACAACGTCATTCTCTACATCCATCTCTTCAATCTCATTGTTCTGGAAAAGAGGTACAACTCTTTGATCCTCAACATTTCTCCTCTCTCTCTGCATGAGTTGAGGAGCATTATTTGGCCTTCTAAATTGATTCATGTTTTTGTTTCCAACATCCTAATATGGCCTATTTGGATGCTTCATTTCCCATTTCAGTTTAGTTATCTCTGAAGTTAGGGATTTCAAGGTTCTGGTCATCTCCTCTAGCTTTGGGTCAAATTTTGTTGGGTTGGAATAAGAAGGAAACTTGTCCCTATGCTTCTTTCTATCCCTATCTGATTTGTTCTTCAATTTTTATGATGCTAGGATGTTAGACTCAACCTCAATAATTGCCTCTTGCATGGAAAGCAAAGTGGTGAACCTTCTCTCCCTCAACAAAAGAGATAATTTGACATCAAAGGAATTTGCAAATGTGATCTTGGTTGAGGCCTCAATTGGCTTAATCTCATCAGGAATCTTGTTATACATTTTGATGAACCTCTTGGTGAAGTCTGATATAGACTCCCAATTCTTCCTTCTTAAATCCCCAAACTTAGTTATGTAATACATGTAATCTCTCCTATCCCCCGATTGTTTTAGAAAGGTCTCATCTAATGCATCAATATATTTGATAGAGTCTGGAGCTAGGCCACGAAACCACTTACTTACCTCTCCATCCAAACTCTGCACAAACAACCTCATCCATACATCTTCATGTTCAATGTTAAAGTTGTTTGCAAAACTGTAAAATGCCACCAGTTGTTCCTCAGCAGTTACCTCCCCCTCACCATTGTACCTGAGCAGATACTTCATGTAGTCACTTGTGGGAAATGAATTTAAGTTCTGAGGTAGTACCAAAGGTGCATACCTAGCTGTAATGATGGCTTCCATCCTGTTGACAGCCATGTTTGGGACAACTAGACTCTGAGGCTGAGGAGGAGTCGTGGGTGTGGTTGATGGAGGGGATGATGAGGCAGAATTTGAGACAAGGGATGTCTGAGGACTAATGACAAGGGGGTTTTAAAAAATGACAACCTCAAGCTGCTTGTGGTTGTGGACAGAGGCAAAAATTTCAACAATGACCTTGCCTTTGGATGGCAATTAGGGATATCTCTAAGAAATGGTAGTCTTCCTTCATTGTCTCTCTTAATCAGGGTTGGTTGTGTCACCATTAAGATCAAGGTTGAGTTTGGGAGTTTTAGTAGGCTCAGGATTTGATTTCTTGGATCCTTTCCTGGGAGCCAAAATTCCTTAATAGGTTTTCATTCAGTGGAGTCACCAGGTGAAATATGGCAGCCACCTTTGTGCATGATATTTGTTCACTATCAAAGGTCAGATCTGATCATTATCGTTCTCCCATGGAAAGATACTTCGTTACTTTGTTCCCTAGAAATGACACCAGAAGATGTTGGTCCTAAGGTCTGCACTTGACTGCTAAAGGACATATCTAGGCCACCTCAATATTTTGAATGGTTTGATTTTGATAAATTAGGTTTGTTGGTCAGTTGGTGGGTAGGTTTTCAAGGATAGAAACCTGGTTGGAATTGCCAAATAATATCACTGCAGGTTCCCCTTAGCTAGTGGCATGCATTTTGATGAACAGGTAGGGATATGAAGAAATAAACAAAGGAAACACAAGAAGAAATACAATGAGTTACCTGATGTGTGAAATTTCAAACTTAAAATAATATTTCAAGGTCTAAAACACATACCCAGATAAAAATAATACAACATGTTGCAATATAACTAATCTCTTTACTAAAGCAATAGATGATTATCATGTTGCATGACAGTGAAAAGATTGATTAAAACAATAGATGAAAGGAAAAGGAAATTCACATTGTACACATTCCAAATTTGCATCCAAGATAAGATTAAGATCACATAAAGACTTGAGAAGGAAAACACAAACTGTCATCAAGATTTATATCCACCAGGTAGGAAGCTTGATAATCATAAGGTTCAGGTCTAGCCAAATTTTGATTCTTGAATCTTCCACTAAAAATTGAACACTCATACATTACAAAACATGTCTATTTATCCCTATCCCAGAGGGTTTCGACCATCTTGAAACAAAAGTTCAACTCTACATAACAACTAAACTTTCTGAATGATTTGAATTACACTCTTTCATTACAACTTGAGAACTCTTTTACTTGAGTCTATTAATTGGGAATATTAGTCATGGCTTACTTTAAACTCAACCTTAACAAAAAATATGGTTCATATCCAACAAAAATGACCACTTATTACACTTGGCAGTAATGTCTTGAACTTAAAACAACTAGACTTCTATAAGTGCAAACTATAACTATTGTTTATACCGAAGTAGAACAACTCTTAACAAAAACTTTGACAGTTGTAATTGGCAAGTAATTGTGCAAGAATACCCACGTGCACTCCAACTGGAGACAAAACTGGAACACAGATAGATTAGCTGGCATTAGTCTCAGACCCTTTTTCCTTTCATAACAACACTCTTCTTCAGATTATCTCTTTCAAGAAAAAACATGTTTTACGATGCTTCCTTTGTATCTTCTGGTACTTCTTTTGTAACTTAGCATGTTTCTTTTCCAGATCTTGGTTCTGTTGCTGTAAAGTATGAATTTGTTGCTTCAACATTTTCACCTGGTGGATGTCATCTACACGTTCATCAATTTCGACCTTTGGCTCAATTAAAATCTGCTCTTTATTTCTATCTTTTAGCCCCTTTTCCTCATCTATGGAAGATTTCTTGAGGTCAATTGGAAAATTGGTTTTTCTGGATCTCATCTCATATCTATGTGTTAGCTCATAACCCTTTCCATCTGTTTCTTTCAAAAACCCATGCATTTCTGATATCTTTTCTTTAATCTTTGGTTTGGTGTCATCTCAAAGTTGCTCATGAACTAACTTTGTATTTGGGGTAATTCCATCAGAGTCCTGCTCGGGATTTGGGCTAAGGTCCCCTGCATTTTGTTGTAAAACTGAGTCTACAGGGTACTCTGTCTCAACAGTTGAAAATTTTATCCCTGAATCTTCATCCTTACTGTATTTCATCTTTTCTTTATCCCCTGTCATTTTCTTCAATGTGTGGACTGACATCTCTTCCATGTTAGCAAATCCATAGATGTCCTCATCTTCAATTATAATTGGTTGGGGGTCTTTCAAAGATGGATTAGAAAGTACTTTAGAATTTAGTCTAAACTAATTGGTGATCCTGGTTTTTCTTTTAGGCTTACTCGGCATTCTAGGGCCTTGGTTCCCTTTCCTCTTTCTGTTCTGCTTAGCTTCAGGGGACTCCTTAATCAAGGTTTCCATAGGCACAAATTATGCAGTAACAATCTTGGGACTGTGTTATTTAGTTTTCATTTTTCCCCTCATTTTTGTCTTGGGAATTTTACCCTATTGTATGGTGGGCGTCACAAGCTCATCTTCAAAGTGCTTGAGTGACAATGGGCCCCATGGAGTATCACGTGCCTCTTGCTTCCTGCTACAAACTTTGTTGTCCTCATTCCCTCTTTGTTTTTTTGTAGATGATCTTAGTTGCATTCAAGGGGTTTCCTCCTTCACTGGTGTAATTGATTCGGTTCTTTTGGATTGGGTACCTCTCTTTCTAGATTCATTTTTCTTAGTTTTTGTTTGTTGGGTAGCCTTTGAGGAGAAACTAGGTTCAAGGGAAACCCTCCCTTCTGGGTTATCTTCATCATTTGCCTCTTCAGACTGTGGATCAACTTGTTGTTCATGTTCATGTAACCCTACAGATTGTAAAATATATTCCCAGGGCATGTTTATTTCACACAAAACGAAGAGGACCTGTTAGTGCTAGAAGTCACCTCTGGATTGCAGCAGAGGTAAGCTCAATACCCATCAGTTTTATGTCACAATAAGTAAATTTAAGGGTGGTCTAATGGAGGTAAACTCAAGAAAAATCGCTTTAACTCAGAAAACTGGATGGATATGCACAGATAGGTGAGGTATTGATCTAACTTTAGTCAGTAAGTTGGGTATAATGGTGAGTAGACGGAAGAACATAAGAAAGCGGTGAAGGTCTGCTATGGACATCCGGTCTTCCAGCGACCTTTGGCGGAAAAGCTTCAGATACAAGATCCTCTTGGCTCCAAGAACTTCTAGAAATTGAAAACGTTGTGACAACACTGCAATCAAACCTACACTACACCATAGTCACAACAACTCGATTGGATCATCCATGCCCAAGATTTCCGTATCAGAGGAAAATAAATGGGAAAGAAGGTTGACTGTTATTAAACAAGAAGTCTCAAAAATTCCATACATAACTAGAGAACTAGAGGCTTTTCTAGAACATTACAATCGAGAGCTTAGATCTACCATTGACACTAACAAAATGGAAAAATGCCTACATATACTCAGAACTAACTCCGACTGTTGAAGGCATGATCATATCATGCCTTCAAGGCTTTGCATTGGTGAGTTTCTCTGTCAGGCTGCGCATGCAGATGTTGGTCAGACTGCCCATGCAGTCTTCTATTGGACGCGATCTCTGTCAGTCCAGACTTCTATTTATGGAAGGAGATGATGTCTCACCCACCTTCCATGTTTACATTAACTTCTTCATTGGGCTATGAGTGGGAAGAGTCAACTCTTGCACTGGAGGATGTGGCAGCCTTTCCTTCGTTGCCTGTGCTTTTTTGGATGCTTGCGAGGAAGATATGCAGGTGGAAGTGAATGCCGATGAGGAGGAGCTGGAAAAGTGATTGATGCAAGCTTAGTAGGCTACAACATATGCTTGGTGGCTAGGTGGATGGCTACGGTCAGCAAGGTGGTGACTGGAAAGGCGCGGACAACAAAACCTGGATGCTGAGATGTAAAGGCGCAAAGGTGATGTGGCACGTAAAGGTGACGTGGAGGTAGAAGGGAGGCCGCGAGGTGATGGGTCAAAGAGTGGGGACTCGACACAGGTGGAAGTGGCATGGAGAAAAGTGATATAGGTGGTGGGAGACGAGAGGGGGAGATGCGACAGGCGAGACAGTGACAGGTCAGGAGGACGATGAGTGGAGGACAGGTGTGAGAGAATGAATGGTGGATGGGGAGTGGGAGGTGTGACAGACAGAGGAGAGATACAGAGGGGGAGACAGGTGGCAGCAGGAGGTGAGCGCGGTAAGAGAGGGCGGTAGGAAGTCTACTCGGAGGGGGGGGTGGTAGTGGTAAGAGGTTTTGAGTTGGCGGGGGGATCTGAGTTAATGAGGAAGAGCCACGATAGTGGGGGGCCTGCGCTCAAAAACCACCAACTCGGACCCCCCTGCCATTAAATGTAGAACGTCGGGGGGGTTTCCGATATGGATCCTGTGCAGTATATCTGAGCATGCAAATCTTGGTCGTCCAAATCTACGTGCACCTTAGTACAACGCGCTCGAGCCTCAAACTTGGGATAAGTGGGTGTTTAGCCCGCCTCTTGTCATTTTTCCGCCATGGTGTCTTTTCCTAAGGAAAACACCCCTTCATACAAACATATGTGATAACATTAGGCTCAATGGAGGATGGCCTATTCCCTGTGAGATGCTAAGAACTCGCAGCTTCAGTCGCCTTACTATTGGTTTGTGGAGTTAGCCGCTAAAACAGAAAGAAAAATGATATTTACAATGACTTGGAGGATCCATTCGTGGCTCAAAAAAAGAACTTTTTAGGAAAATTCCCATTAACAGGGCCACCAAAACTCCCTCACCCTCCAAACTTTGCAACCTGTAAGTATTATTTGGAAACACCTCAGAAATTTTGAAGGGACCAATCTAGAGGGCTTCGAATTTACCATGATTTCCCTTGTCTTGTTTGGGTGCATCCCATTTTAGTACTAGGTCTCCTAGCTGGAAATTCTTTTTACTTCTCTTCCTGTCAAATATCTGCTTGATCTTCTTTTGACGGTCATGCGCTCTGTCGGTCATCTGCTCTTTAGTCTGTTGCACTTCTACCAGTTGTTGTATTCTTCTGATCATATCGTCGGGCTCCCCTTGGTAGTCTTGGAAGAATTTGGCTAGAGGTAGGGAAAGATGAGAAGGAAAGATGGCCTCAACTCCATACACAAGCTGAAAAGGGGAGACACCCAAAGATCTCTTAGTTGTTACCCTGTCAGCCCACAAAGAAAATTTGAGTTTTGAATCCCAATCTTTCTTGTTGTACTCTAGCAGCCTTTTGATGATCTTTATAAGGATTTTGTTTGAGGACTCTGCCACATAATATTTTGGGCCTGTAGTGGATCTAAATATCTCAGAAGCACTCCCAGAGGGTCTTTCCAATACAAAACCTGCTCAATAAGGAAATATTTCATTGCTTTGAGCTTAAGAGCTCTTGCCTTTCTTTTTCCCATACCATCTGGAGGTCGCAACTCCTACAAAAAAAATATAATGTCTTTGTACCAGGTGTATTATGCCAATGGAGGGCTGACTTGTGGGCATGTACGAGACAACTCATCCTGTTGATTTTCTGAGCAGGTGCTAATGAAGTTAACCCCCAAAGCTTTGCAATTAGATTCAACCAATAACTTGGCTAAACCTTGGCCTTTAACCAGTTTGGTGGGCCTTATTTCCAAATCAAATTCAAGGAGTTGGGAAATCCACTTGCTCCTCCTTCCATCTATCTCAGGCTGAATGAGAATGTCCTTCAAAAAAGTTGAAGGAACATATGCAATAAACTTTGAATGAAGGACATAGATTCTGAAAGCCTTGAGGGATTTTACTAGTGCATAGGCCTGCTTCTCCATGATATCATATTTCACCTCTGCATCTCTTAATGCTCTGCTAAAAAATGAAATAGGCTGCTCCAACCCCTCAACATTCTCCTGCAACAAAACATCCACTACTGTATCAAATGAAGAAAATGAAAAAATGAGGAAATCCTCTGAGTAATTAGGACTGGTAAGAATATGTGCTTCAGTCAAGGCTTTCTTTATCTGATCAAAGGAATTTCGAGACTCGACAGTCCACTTAACTTCACTTCCTTTCCTCAACATGGTTGTTATAAGCTTCACCAATTCAACAAAGTTAGAAACAAACCTCCTCAAAAAATTAATCTTTCCCAAAAGAAATTGGACTTCTTTCCTGGACCTAGGGAGTGAGAAGGTTTGGATTGCTTCCACCTTGCTGGGGTCAATTCTTACTCCCTCAGTAGATACTATATGCCCAATTAATTTCCCCTCCTTCATGGAAAATAATGATTTCTTTGGATTTAAGGAGAGGCCAAACTTCCTGCATTTCAAGAAAACCCTTTTCAAAATTTCACAATGCTCTACATCATATCTGGATAAAACTGTGATATAATCTAGATAGATGACCACAAATTTGTCCTTTTCTCCAATGAAGGCAATGTCCATAGCTCAATGAAAGGTTTCCCCTACGTTCATCAAACCAAAGGGCATCTTAGCATACATGAATGTACCCCAAGGAGTGGTGAAGGCTATCTTTTCTCTATCTTTAGGCAAGACAAAGATCTGATTGTAGCCAGAAAATCCATCAATCATGGAAATCCTAGATGCACCAGTCACCCTCTGTAATATGTGTTCCATCTTTGGCAAGGGTAGTTATCCTTCTTTGAGCTCCTGTTCGATTTTCTGAAATCGACACAAAGTCTGATTTCTCCACTCTTCTTTCTTACTGGGACCAGGTTGGCTACCCACTTAGAATATCTCAAAGGGACAATGATTTGGGCGTCCAACAACTTCTTTACCTCCCTTTCCATAATAGGTAGAAACATGGGGTTTATTTGTCTTAACTTTTACCTAAATGGTTTGGCCTCCTCTCACAATGGGATCTTGCGCCCAATAACGCTTGTGTCGTATGTTCTAAGATCCTCATAAGTCTAGGCAAACATATCAGCGAACTTCTTTAATAGCTCAACATATCCGACCCTCTACTCCCCTAACAAGTTGCTTGACAACTTGACAAACTTAGGATCTTTCTCTATACCAATGTTGCATTCGGATATGCCATCATCATCAATCAGCCTTCCAGCTTTCACTACCACATCATTATTGTCGAAAATCCTTTCCAAAGGAACTAGTCCCTTTGGAATGTGATAGCTCGGTAACTACACAATATGATGATCAACAATTTTATTTAAAAATTCATTAGCATGGGGGCTACTTGTAGAATCCTGGTCCTGATCAATATGCAATGCTAAAAATTCCTCAAAGGTTTCAAGGAACCTTTTGATCTCAAGATCATCCTCAAACACCTTCCAGTGATTGACATTGTCAGGTATAGAGGGTCTGTATTTTACTTCTATATCATACCTAAGCTTGGGTGGCAGAGGAACTCTGAAATTGCTCGCTAAAAAAACCAAAGAATCAACCATTGTGTTTTCTTCCCTCAGAATGAATCAAATGTTGAAAGCCAAGAAAAACTGTCAATCAGGTCCCACACTTCATTTCTATAAGTTCTGAGCCTGAGATGCTTAGCTTGGTAAATATCTATGATTTGATTAACAATCAATTCTGCATCCCCAAACACAAATATTTCTTTGATACCCGTGTCTTTTTCAGCTCTTAAGCCTAAAACAAGAGCTTCATATTCTACCACATTATTGGCAGCTTCAAATTCCAGTTTGTAGGACAGAGATACCGTCTCCCGAGAAGGCGAAACAAAAACCACACTAGTACCAACAACATCCCTGGAAGAGGCTCCATCAAAGAACATTTTCCAAACAGGGGTGGTGGATAAAGGAACTTCACGAAAAACCATGGGCTGCTTTTTGAGTTTTAAAGGAGGCTTGGGAGCATTAGTGAGTTGTAATAAAATAGACCCCAACTTACTGTCAAGTGCAAATATAGGATGGTTGGTGGGGTCAGCTTCATCACTAATAATATAGGCCAACTTACCCTCTCTGTATAGTCTTCTATGCTCCCCTCCAAACACCAGAATGGTAGCATATGTGAGGTCCATCTGTAATGTTCCTCCAAGTCTTTTTATCCATAATCTTGACAATAGCATGCCGAACTTGGGGGAACATCAACTACCACAATATCCATGACCACACTTTTCAGGGGAAACTGAAACAAGGTCACAACCAGATCTTTTATGACCCCAAGACACTGCACCTTCCTTGAATCAAAAGAATACAAATCATGATAAGCCTTTGTGATTTCTATTCCCAGTTCATCCATGACAATTTTGGGCATGATATTATGAGATGCCCCTGAGTCCATCAAACAATTATGCAACACCTTGTCATGTATGTTCAGTGAGGTGTAGAAGGGAGGGGATGAATCATCTTTGTCTTCTATTAAGGGACCTAGAATGACTGCTGGATTTTCATCTTGAAGGTTTACTGAGTCTGTGGAATAAGATGAAGGCTCGGGCTGCAATAGTTTAGATAGGATCCTTTTGAAATATTCATGCTTGACCAGTTCTAAGAGGGCTATAGGTATCCTAATATTCTGAATTTCATGCTCAAAGTTGAAAGAGGAGGGGGACTTTAGAATTTCCCTTACTTCTGGGACATGATCTTTGGCTACTGGTGGGGGGTTCTGTGTTTTCTTCAACTTGCTGTTGTTTGCTACGTCTTTAGTAGGCTTCTCTGCTCTAGAAGGATGATCAGGGATGTCGGACTTCCCATATTTCTTCTTAGACCCGAGGTTATATTTATTTGGAATACTATTGGTCTTGTCCCCTTTACTCAACTCATTTATTTGGTTGTCCATGAGGGACTCTTCATATGCAGATTGAGTTAAATGGGGAAATGGGTAGGTGTCTCCAAGACAATGGATTTCAGGATCTAGCTCTTCTTCCTCCCTTTGCTCATCATCAACGAGGTTATTTTGAAGAGGGGTTTGGATTCTCTGATCATCTCTCTCTCTGTTTCTAGGCTCTCTTGGGAGTATCTGAGGGGTAGTATTTGGTATTCTGAAGTTACCCCTGTTATCAGTACTTTGGGCACTCTTATAACTCTGCTTCCCATCGAACTTCATCTTCTCCATTTCGACAGAAAGATATTTTACCATATTGGTCAATTCATCTACTTGGGAATGGGAAGCAGAGGAACCAGAGGTTGAGGCTTCAACTCTTCATCTTCCTCTGTCTCTGTCAGCTTTATTTCTAAGTCTGTCAACTGCCAATACACTGGACTCTACTTCCAGGGCTGCATCTTGCATATGATCCAAGGAAGTATCTCTTCTCTCTCTCAACATGAGGCAAAAATCATGGTCAAAAGCACTAGCATAAGTAATTTTGGCAGAGGCTTATGTAGGATTTATCTCAACAGGGATTTTATTGTACATTTTATTGAATATTTTGGAGAAGTCAGAGACAGATTCTCCTTCTTTCATCTTTAGAGGCCCAAACTCTGTGATATAATACATAAAATCCTTTTTATCCCCTTACTATCTCAAGAAAACATCATCTAAAGATCCAATCCCAACAATGGATCCAGGGGTCAATCCTCTAAACCATTTCCTATCCTCACCATCAAGGATTTGGACAAAGACTCTCATCCACACATCTTCATTTTCAATATTTAGATTGTCTGCATAACTGTAGAAGGCAAAAAGGTGTTCTTCAACAGTTATGTCTTCTTCCCCAGTGAATTTGGGCATGTATTTTAGGTAGTCTCCAACAGGGAGAGAATTCATTGGTTGAGGTAGGACTAGAGGGGCATATCTTGCGGCCACAATGGCATCCATTCTGTTCCTAGGGGGATTAACACCCGCCATTGGGATGTGAACAGGAGGAGAACTAGGCGGGGATGGAGTTCGAAAAGGGGAGATTGGAGGTGTGTTTCTGGGAAAAAAAGGAAACAATAGAGGACTTGAGGGAACAAAGGATTCTCTCTCTGTAAACACAACAAATTTAACAGGAGGAGGAGTAGTGAAGCTCAGAGAGGGGAAGTCAGCAGGAAAACTCCCAAAATTTAAACTTCTAGAAACTCCAACAGAGGGTGTAATAGGAAAATGAGAAATAGCTACTGGAGTTGATATAGGAGGATGGTGAAAATCATCAGAAATATCTGGTTCAATAGCTGAAGTACCTTCTTGAAGGGTCTTTCTCCTTCTGATAATGTTTTTTGGGTCAACTTTAGGTGTTGCTAGAGGCAGTTGTGGAATAGACCTCGTGTGTTTTCCCCTGGAAGACACAGCTGAAACAATGGAGTCGCTTTAATGGAGTCGCCAAGTACACAGTTGTAATCTTGATGTACTAAGTTATGATGCACCTTCATAACCAGTAAGCTTTGTTGTTCAATCCCATGGAAAATATTCAATTCGTCCCCAGCAACAACGCCAGAAATGTTAGTGCTAGAAGTCACCTCTGGATTGCAGCAGAGGTAAGCCCAATACCCATCAGTTTTATGTCACAATAAGTAAATTTAAGGGTGGTCTAATGGAGGCAAAATCAAGAAAATATCGCTTTAACTCAAAAAATTGGACTGATATGCACAGATAGGTGAGGTCTTGATCTAACTTTAGTCAGTAAGTCGGGTATAATGGTGAGTAGGCGGAAGAACATAAGAAAGCGATGAAGGTCTGCTATGGACATCTAGTCTTCCAACAGCCTATGGCGGAAAAGCTTCAGATACAAGATCCTCTTGGATCCAAGAACTTCTAGAAACTAAAAACGTTGTGACAACACTACAATCAAACCTACACTACAACACAATCACAACAACTCGACTGGATCACCCATGCCCGAGCTTTTGGTATCAGAGGAAAAGAAATAGGAAAGAAGGCTGACTATTATTAAACAATAAGTCTAAAAAATTCCATACATAACCAGAGAACTAGAGGCTTTGCTAGAACATTACAATCGGGAGCTTAGCTCTACCATAGACACTAACAAAATGGAAAAAATGCCTACATATACTCAGAACTCCGACTGTTGAAGGCGCGATCATGTCATGCCTTCAAGGCTTTACGTTGGTGAGTTTCTCTGTCAGGCTACGCATGCAGACGTTGGTCAGACTGCCCATGCAATCTTCTATCGAATGTGATCTCTGTCAGTACGGACTGACATCCTGCCTCTGCGATTTGTCCCTCTTTGGAATTCTATTTATGGAAGGAAACGATGTCTCACCCACCTTCCATGTTTACATTAACTGCTTCATCGGGCTTTGAGTGGGCAGAGTCAACGCCTGCACTAGAGGACATGGCGGTGTTTCCTTAGCTTCTTGTGATTTGTTGGATGCTTGCGGGGAAGATATGCAGGAAGACGTGAATGACGATGAGGAGGAGTTGGCAAAGTGATTGGTGCATGCTCAATAGGCTACATCATATCTCAGCGGCCAGGTGGACGGCTACGGTCAGCGAGGTGGTGACTGGAAAGGCACGGGCAACAGAACGTGGATGCTGAGATGTAAAGGCGCAAAGGCGATGTGGCATGGAAAGGTGACGTTGAGGCAGAAGGGAGGCCATGAGGTGATGGTTCAAAGAGTGGGGACATGGAACAGGTGGAAGTGGTGTGGAGCGAAGTGATGGCAGGAGACGAGAGGGGGAGATGCGACAGGCGGGATGGTGACAAGTCGGGAGGACGATGAGTGGAGGACAGGTGTGAGGGAACGAATGGTGGAGGGGGAGCAGGAGGTGTGACAGACAGAGGAGAGATATGGAGTGGGAGATAGGTGGTGGCAGGAGGTGAGGGCAGTA
>ML785493.1:143362-159908 GCA_009831015.1 Picea engelmannii | reverse complement strand
GGGGGTTCTGATATGGATCTTGCACCGTAGATCTGAGTGCGCAGATCTCAACCATCCATATCTATGCGCACCTTAGTACCACACACTTGGGCCTCCAACTTAGGGTAAGTGTGTTTTTAGCCCGCCTCTTGTCATTTTTTTCCATGGTGTCTTTTCCTAAGGAAAAAACACCCCTTCATACAAACATATGTCATAACAGGACTAAATTTTTTATCAATCCCTGGTGATATAAACTCATGTGGGAAGACTCGGGGTGGCTCTGAACCCTTCTGGCCATTTTTGTTAAACTTTTGAGCAAGTAAAAAGGCAGGTTTAATTCCTAATACCCACTCAGGTGCATGAGAAAGCGAAGGTGATAACAGTGCACAATGGAGAAACAACCCTCACCTGTGATGTACCTTTGGACTGCAGTAAGGATACCCCACCATTCATCTTTTATCCACATGATGGAAATACCCTGGCTCCAGTCAAGGTTTTGGTGTTCTTACACGAGGAATTTGTTGCATAGCTCTGGTGGTAATTTTCCTTTCTTTAACCATCTTTCCCCACAGGCTGAGAGAGCATAGGATTCCCTAATGAAATTCTTTATGATATGGATACAGGTGTCCCCGAGTTGGGTTTGGAACCCATCAAAATTTTGTGCAAATAGTAGGGCCACATCAGTGTGGTGTCCTTCAAAGGCGCAGATAAAATCGTACCATTCTTCCCTAACAAACACATCTTTGATTTTCAGAACAACTTCTAACAACTCGAGCCTTGTGTCTCTGTTCTGTTCAGTTGCCAGCGATCTCAAGGAGAAACCATATTTTTTTGACCGCCTTTGTTGCAAGTGACGAGTTGAATGTGGATGTTAATCTGATCTATTTTACCACCTGTAGTTATAATTACCCATAATCCCGTGATGATGAGAATTGGAGGTGCAAAATTGCATGATTTTAACATGAACTCTACAATGATGATCAATTGGAGGTAACCTTTTGTGAACTTGAGTGCCCATGAGCATGCACACACATGAAGGCACCAACACAACATTTTTTTAAAATTTAAATTTTTTTGAATGTTTAAAATAATAAAACAACGTGTTTTTCTGTTGTTTGCAAGAATAGGCCTATTCTTGCAATCTGTTCTTTTTTGCATCAAAAGGCTTTGGTCAACTTGCTATCAGCCCACTAGTGATAAATTCATGATGATGTGTGTTATTAACTCAAACCGGAACATGCATTAGCCTTTCCAAAAGAAAAAAAAATGATGCAAAGCCAAAAGAAGGGTGAGAACAAATCAAATTGACTCATTATACCATTGAAAAGAAACTAAACAAAAATCAAGTTGACAAATGGATGGGCTAATGGAGGGAAAGAGAGTAGAGGTGTAGACCTAGGTTTTAATAGGACCTCTTTCTATTATTTCAGTCCTATTACTTGTTGCAATTTTATCTACAAGTTGGTTGCAAATGTGATAGCTAGTAGGCTTAAATTGTCTCTGAGTGAGGTGATTTCTAAAGAACAATTTGGCTTTCTTCAGAAAAGGAAAATCCATGATGCGATCTCCCTTTCTTAGGAAGCTATTCATTCAATCAAGACCATGAAGCAGTCAACAACTATTCTAAATATTAATCTCTCAAAATCTTATGACAAGGTCGATTGGACTTTCCTTCGCCTTGTTCTTTTGAAGATGGGTTTGCACCTTCCCACTATAAACTGGATAATGGGATGCATAAACTCAACGTTTTCCGCGGTTCTAATTAATGGTTCTCATTTAATATTCTTTTAGGCTTATAGGGGCCTGCAACAGGGGTGTCCATTGTCCCCCTTTATCTTCCTTGTTAATGCAGAGGCTTTAAGCAGTCTCATAAACGAGGAAATCCGAAAAAGGAATGATCAACGGTGTGAAGGTGTTGAAGTTTGTATCTTTATCCCACCTTCTTTTTGTGGACGACATCTTATGTTTTGTACAAGGATCCTCTCAAAATTTCTTATCTTTAAAAATTATTATGGACATCTTTTGTTGAGCCATAGGCGTGGAAATCAATTATCATAAGTCTTGTCTAATTCCTCACCGATTATCAGAAGTCTCTCTTAAAATAATTGAATTTTCTCTTCCTTTTCCTCATAAGGCATTGGATGATGGTTTTAAATATTTGGGGTTTTTCTTAAATCTCAATGGGTATAAGTTTGGTGATTGGAGCTAGTTGTATAATAAAGTTGAAGCCCAAATTTCATTTTGGGGGAATTGTCTTCTTTCTCTAGGAGGGAGACCAAATTTAATCAAATATGTGTTGGAAAGTATACCTGTCTATTGGACTTCAATTGTTGTTGTGCCCAAAGGAATCCTCATGTTGGCACCCAAAGTTTTGGGTAAATATCGCACATGCACATAAACAAATTTGTGCGTGCCTATTCTAAGTTTGTGTGTGCTCAATTAGTTGCACGAGGGGTGATAGGAGGCACACACATTAGGTCAAGTTTTTATTGCGTGCTATTTCGAGTTCTGCCAAATGCGCATCGATCCAAGTTTTGGCATGCATGCTAGAAATCAAGAAGCCACCACATGCTCCCCAGAATAAAGAAAGAATATTTGGGGAATCTCCCCAAATGATTACTACAAGCAACACGAGGGAACGTGGAGAAAAATGAAGATGAGATAGAAAGGTAGTTGATATTTCCATGATTCCAAAGAGGCTACGTAGAATGCATGCATGTGATAGAAGTGTGTGGGACTGGAAGTCAGAGGAGTAATTTGGGCATAAATGAAAGTGATGGAGTGCCAGAGCCAAGAAGCAAATAAAAGGGAGCAACAACAACAAAAGAAGAGTTAGATTGTTAGTCAGTTGGTTGTTGTTTTGATATTTGTGGGTATTGTTGTCATTGAGCTCATTTTGAGCCTACGTTTTTTAATGTCTCTGGTTTTAAGTCAGAGTCTGTCCCATTGCTAGAGTTTGAAAGGAAATGCATGGCGTTGTGTAATGTAACACTGGGAAAATGTATAAGAACGAAAGGCTTTGTTGTTGTCAATTTATGAGTTTCTTAATGTATGTTTGTGATGATGGAATGAAGATAATAATGTTGCAGTACTTCTAGTCTTATGATGTCTTACTTATGCATCAATGGAATGTATATATTGTTGTTGCATATTGTTAGTTGTTAAGTAGTTTTCAATGGATTTTCTGAATGCCAACCCAGATGGAATTTTGTCCAATTAGTCCTTCATCATCCTCGACAATGAACTAGATGGTCTCTATGATCATTATGGTGTCTCAGGTGAGACCTTTGTCGGTCTTTGGCTGAGGATTGATATGTGGATGCCTTAGGGTTTTTGTTTGTCAACTCTGGATGAACCCTAAGTCCTCAGCCCCCTGGCATTAAGAAATACGCGAACAAGTGAAATTGAGCCAACAAATGGTTCTCTCCCCCACCCATCGCTCCCATCCTCGTTATCTTTCCGCTCACT
Organism: Picea engelmannii; assembly: GCA_009831015.1. NCBI lineage: Eukaryota > Viridiplantae > Streptophyta > Pinopsida > Pinales > Pinaceae > Picea > Picea engelmannii. The sequence continues at coordinate 156,461 of ML785493.1, read as the reverse complement.
TCTATATTTCCATTTTCCATTGATTTAACCATCTCCCCATTCACTTCCCTTTTCATGGCCTTCCTTCATGAATGTTCTAGGAAGTGAAATTCCTTGTCCGACCAGGAAACCTGAGAGCCCACCGTCTCGTTTTCACAAATATTGACACTTTTTCATCCGCTGCTAAGTAGATGTACCTCCCTCTTATTCACCTACAAGACACCGCCAAGTGCCACACAATTCCCTTAATTGTGATTCGAAATTGCGGCAACCGAGCTCTCTAGGCCCACAACTGGTTTGTCTATCACCATGGGTAATCACCTTTTCTAAAGAGGATACCCCAAGACTGCACATTATCTTATCCACTGAGATAGGAGGTCCTCATCTCTCGTCGTTTACTACCAGAACAACGAGACATGAGGATGACGACGATCTCTCCAGATGGACCTCTTCATGGGGATCTACTTCTTATAGGTCAATGAGTATTTGTGATAAGTTCTGGTTGTATCACTTAGTTCGCTTAGGGGGTCAATTTCTTGATGATGTGTTTTAAACATATCGCTCATTAATCACCATAGAAACCATCAAAGAGAGAAAGTTCAAGAACCTGGCCAAATGAAGTCCAAATCCATCTCTTACCTTGCAAACTACTTGACTCATTCCATGACCTGTGTCGGGTAGCAACTACATCTTGGAAAGATGATTTTATCTTACTAAAACATGACATAAACCACAACTTGGTTTGGTGTTCTAGTCTGTCAATGATGATGATTTTCTCTTACTAAAGTCTGTCCCATTAGTCACTCCACGAGGTAGTTGGCTCGAGGACAAGCCAAATAATAGTGGTGGGGGCCTGTTGGCACCCAAAATTTTGGGTATATATCATGCACCTGGACAAACGAAGTTGTGTGCACCTATTCTAGTTTTGCGCATGCTCAAGCAATTGCGTGACAGGAGGTGCGTGCGTCAAGTCAAGTTTTGTCATTGCACGCAAGTTTGAGTTCTACCAAATGCGTGTCGGTCCGAGTTTTTTGATGCACACTAGAAATCAAGAAGACACTGAATGCACACCAGAATCAAGAAATAATCTTCAAGAATTCTCCTTGAATGATTACTACACGCAGCACAAGGGAACATGGAGTAGAAAGAAGACCAGTTGTCAAGGTAGTTGAGGTTGCCATGATTCCAAAGAGGCTAGGTGGAATGCATGTAGGTGATTGAAGCGTACAGGACTAGAAGTCAAAGGAGTGAGTGGGGTAGAACTAAAAGTGAAAGAGCGCCAGAGTTGAGAAGAAAATAAAAGGGAACACCGACAAAATAAACAGAGTTAGCTCATTAGTCAAGTGGTTGATGTTTTGATAGTTGTGGGTATTGTTGTTATGGATCTCGCTCTAAGCCTATGTTTTGTAATTTCCCTGGTTGTAAGTCAGAGTTTTTCCCATTGGCAGAGTCCAAAAAAGGAAGCGCATGGCACTGTGTAATGTAACACTGGGAAAATGTATAAGAGAGCAAGGCTCTATTGTTGTCAATTTATGAGTTGCTTAATGTATGTTTGTGATGATGGAATGAAGATAATAAAGCTGCAATAATTTTGGTCTTATGATGTGTTACTTATGTGTCAATGGAATGTGTTAGCACTCCAAGAGTCACCCTAGACTGTAGATCAGGTGAGCTTGGTAACATACAAATAATTCTAGTTTTTATAGGTAAAACTTTATAGAAATGGTGGAATAAACCCTAAGATAATCAAATATTGCATTCATATGACTCTCAAGACCATACTCTTAGTTAAAAAATGCTTCAAAGAAAACAAGACCAGATAATCAATTGGATAAATGGATGTGGAAGAAGAGATTGTGACTTATCTCAATCATAAACACTTGATGCATCTATGACAGTAAAATCAAAAGTAAATTTATGTGTATTAATAACACTTGTACCATTAATTCAAAGAGTAAATCCTTCACTCAATCACCTCATGAAACAAGATCATAAGCAATTCAGTTACTCATAACAATATCAATGCACAGAAGAAATAACAAATGGAGGAAAAATTGATCTTTATTTTCTTAAAGTACATAGATACAAAAACACAAAATTGTAGAATATGCAATGCAAGCCCCCTCAAATATTCTTGGTCAAACTTGGAAATAAAGTGGTAGGATCAGCATGAAGGAAGTGAGAAAAGAAAAGGAAGAAAACTGATTGCAAATAAGTGAGTTACATCGTTAGGCATGGAGTCATGAACAATATGCAAATCTAAGGAAATCAATTTGTGTACCAGATAAAAGATATATAATTATGGATAGAAGAATGAATAAGAAGACAAAAATAAAAAAAATTCACTAGGAAAGTATCCTCTCTGCAAAAATGAATGAAAGGTACTTAAGTAAAACAATGACTAATAGGCAAGACATGACAGATCTTCTGCTAGTCAAGAATCCATTAATCAAAGGAAACCATGATCCTCATAGTCTGGATTTTACATAAGCAAGAATATATAAAAGGAATGAAAATATAGATCAAGTTACAAACTGATAACACATATATCATGAATCTCAAATGGCAAAGATGTTTACATAACAACAACCCTCAAGCTTACAAATCAACAACTAAAACTGCTCAAAATTTCTCCTCTCTTGGATCATGAATAACAACCCATTCCAAGAGCTCCCTTCTTCCTTTAATAGAAAATAGCATCCAAAAAATGCTTAGGAGGTCAAAGCCCATCTCTTTCATTGGATTCTAGGCCTTGGAGATAGGTGGAAACAATCAAAGAGACAAAAATCCAACAAACTGTTAATTTTTAGGAAGTTGTTGGAAGTCATTAATAAATTTGTTTCCAACTCACTGCATGAGGTCTTAATGGAGACAAATCTTAGGTGCAGGTGTCCCTTATCATCTAATTGATCTTTGATAAGTCATTCGAACCCTCCTTGACAGGTGGCAACCTCCAAACAAGGCGAATATCCAACAACTATGCAAAATAAAGAGTTTACAATGCACTGGTGTTGTAATTATATCTCTCGAATTCCAAATTGGGTTAGGTTGAAATTTGGTCAACAAGTCAATGCCATTATCATGCTCCTCCACAAAAAATTTCAGAAAAAACCCACATCACCGTTTTGGAGTTATGATCAAATATTTATAAGAAGCCACTATGGGAAATGAGCTCACATTGCCACTGTCAGCCAGTTCGCAACACCTGTGCCAATTCGTAGCGTCGAAGGAAAATCAAGCAACCAAACCCATTTCTTGACCTTCAAATAGGAAACAAACTCTCATAGAGTACCCGATGGCCCTCAGTGTGATGCTGGTATCTTTGAATTTGCACAAGGGTGTTTGCAAGTAGCTTAACCTCCAACCCTCGTCTTCAACAGTTCACAACGCCTTTATCTGGGTGAGTTTGCAACGCCTTTGTCTAGGTGAGTTTGTAGCACTAATTTTAAGATGAATCATGAACTTCAAGGATGTTGTTAATTTCAGTAACATAATCCCTGAAAAATGATTAAATTGTAGGCATTGATAACCATAAAATCCCTTTTGAAAAGATCCTTTAGAGAAATGATTAGAAATAAAATAAAAATGTACTTGGAGTACGATGTGAACTCTCCTAGTGAGTTGGAAACACACATACTTGGTTTGAATTGATACTTGTGCAAATGGACAATGAAAAAAAGGAAACTCAAGTATAGACAGGAGGCGTGACATGTCAACAACATAATGAAGAAAATGAAGAGTGTGACTCATAAGGACCGTTATCCTTATCATGATGGATAATCTCATGTCATCAAGACCTATACATCCTATGTGCTAACATCTGGCTCCATAGGGGATGGAGACCTCCCTGTGATGCTCCAAGAATATTTCTAGACGAGATGCCTTATTCATTTCATCTATGCAACCTGTACTTTGTCTATGATGTGCCAAAATCAACCTGTGTTGCAAAAGCAGGATGATCATGCCTTATTCATTGGGCTATGGAGTCATCTATACAACCAACCTCTCTAACACTACCAAAATCTACCACTTATTCAAGCAAACTGATAAACCTGTCGCAAGCAAACCTCATACTGCAAATATGATCACACTATGCAAACTTGACGAAAAGAAAATGGTCGGGAAACGAGCTTATTACTTATGCTACCCTACTCTATCCAGATCTCCAATTTGCTCAAGTAAATGCAAATTTCCACAACAACCATTCAAGTAACTTCATGACTGAAATAATCCCATCTGTTCCACTGATTAATTGATAATAACAAAAATATAACAACGGAGATAGAAACTCCTTTAGAGAATCATACTCACCCACAAGTGTCGGTGAAATGACGAATCCTGAAATCTTCACAAAATTTGAAAGATATGACTCCAATAAAGCTGCTACTGTATCCTCAAAACCAAGATCAGAAACCTGTGGATTCAGATAAGATGACTGCCAATGCATACATTTCCCTTTGCTGGGAAAGATATGACCATCTTGTTCTTTCGTGAGCAACTCTTGATCATCAAGAGTAAAAGTTTCCTCTTCAGAATAATGACCATGTGATAATTGTATAGTAGGAGCTAAAATATTCTGATTAAGATTAGCTATAAATATATAATTATCTATACAATCATCCTTTACTAAATGCTCAAAATGATTTGAAAAATGAACACCAATATGATCTATATCCTAATCCATAGAAAAATCTGAAAAAACTGTCAAATGTTGTCCCAAATCTAAATCACACTTATAGTCTTCTTTCTTTTCTTGTGCATGCAGATCTTCAAGGTAAGCCTAATCTCGAATCCTTTTGCAAGATCGAATGTTTTCCTCAACTTCTTCAACATCCTCAAACAACCGTCTTAATGAATAATATTTCCTTTCTCTCAGGAGAAGGACAAGATCTGGATGTTGATATGTTATGTAATAAACCATGGTTGCAGCTTCAGAAGGTCGGATCCCCAATGACATGCTATGATAAATACTGTAAAACCTCCTTTTAAAGGTATCCAAAGATTCTTCCTCCCCTCTCCTCAAAACATTAAAATAATAAGGTATTGATCAAAGGATTTATTCTCACTACAATACTTTGAAAATGCATAGTATAACTCAATCCAAGAACTAATGGAATTAGCTCCCAAACCCTTAAACCACAAAGCAACATCCCCAAAAAAGGATTTGGAAAATAACCTCATGGTAACATATTCATGTACTATCTCAAATTGATCGACAAAGTTCTCAAAATATCCCAAATGCTTCTCGGCGGTGATATGATCTTCTCTAGAAAAATGAGGAGGATACTCAAATAAGTTAAGAGGATAAGGATGAAGATGAGATGTAATCCTTAAATGTTTAAACATTTTCTCTCTGATTCTAGCTTGAACAATAGTAGGTTGAAAATGAGGTTTAACAAATTGATTGCAAGGCTCAACAATTATGGTAGTAGGTGATAATATATGAGAAGGTAATGAATCAATTTGATCATCCTTATGGTTACAAGGCTGAGCATGTTCAGGAAGGATTGAGATATGAACTTCATATTTTTTAATAAGTTGAGATGAAGAGACATGATCAACATCTATAACACAAACAGAATGCAGAATTTCTTCTTCCAAAGGTGGATATACAAATGAAGGCTTATGGTCCTATGAGTAAACAAAGAAAAGGATAATCCTTCTTATATGTAAACGAGAAGACATGAATGAACTGATGAAAAAGAACAAAATTTCATGAAGAAAACTAATGAATTGATACCTGGATTTTCCCTTCCATATTTTCATCTTTCTGATAGCAGGATCCTTCCTCCAGTGGAGTCTTTGATTGTGGAGTCGCCAGGTAGAAGATTGCAGTTAATTTCTGTGTCCCTCTCTTGTCTACCATCAAGAGCTGGATCTATGTCGTTCTCCTAGGGAATATCACTTCACACTTCTCTCCCCGACAATGACAAAAAAAATGTTAACACTCTAAGAGTCACCCTAGACTGTAGATCAGGTGATCTTAGTAACATACAAAGAATTCTAGTTTTTATAGGTAAAACTTTCTATCAATGGTCGAACAAACCCTAAGATAATAAAAAATTGCATTCATATGACTCTCAATACCATACTCTTGGTAAAAAAAGGCTTCAAAGAAAACAAGACCAGATAATCAATTGGATAAATGGATGTGGAAGAAGATACTGTGACTTATCTCAATCATAAACACTTCAAGCATCTATGACAATAAAATTAGCAGTAAATTTTTGTGTATTAATAACACTTGTACCACTAATGCAAAGATTAAATCCTTCACTCAATCACCTCATGAAACAAGCTCATAAGCAACTCAGTTACTCATAACAATATCAATGCAAAGAAGAAATAAGAAATGGAGGAAGAACTTATCTTTATTTGCTTAGAGTATCATAGATCCAAAAACATAGAATTGTAGAATATGCAATATAAGCCCCCTCATATCTACTTGGTCGAACCTGGAAAGAAAGTGGTAGGGTCAGCATAAAGGCAGTGAGAAAATAAAAGGAAGAAAACTGATTGTAAATCAATGAGTTACACCGTTGGGCATGGAGTCATGAACAATATGCAAATCTAAGGAAATAAATCTGTGTACAAGATAAAAGATATATAATGATGCATAGAAGAATGAAGAAGAAGACAAAAAACATAAAATTCACTAGGCAAGGATCCTCTCTGCAAAAATGAATGAAAGGCACTTAAGTAAAACAATGACTAATAGGAAAGACACAACAGATCTTCTGCTACTGAAGAATCCATTAATCAAAGGAAACCATGATCCTCATAGTATGCATTTCACATAAGAAAGAAGATATAAATTGAATGAAAAGATAGAGCAAGTTACAAACTGATAACACATATATCATGAATCTCAAATGGAAAAGATGTTTACATAACAACATCCCTCGAGCTTACAAATCAACAACTAAAACTGCTCAAGCTTTCTCCTCTCTTGGATCATGAATCCCAGCCCCTTCCAAGAGCTCCCTCCTTTCTTTAATAGAAAATAACATCCAAAAAATTATTAGGAGGTCGAAGCCCATCTCTTTCATTGGATTCTAGGGCTTGGAGATAGGTAGAAACAATCAAAGAGACAAAAATCCAACAAACTGCTAATTTTCAGGAAGTTGTTGGAAGTCATTAATTAATTTGTTTCCAACTCATTGCATGAGGTCTTAATGGAGCTAAATCTTAGGTATAGGTGTCCCTTAACATCTAATTGATCTCTGATAATTCATTCAAACCATCCCTGACAGGTGGCAGCCTCCAAACAAGGCGAATATCCAACAACTATGCAAAACAGAGAGTTTGCAACTCATTGGTGTTGTAATTATATCTCTTGAATGCTAAACTGGGTTAGGCTGAAATTTGGTCAACAAGTCAATGCCATTATCATGCTTCTCCACAAAAATTTTCAAAAAAACCCACATCACCGTTTTGGAGTTATGATCAAATATTTCTAAGACACTGCTACAAGAAATGAGTTCGCAACGCCCCTGTCAGCTAGTTTGCAGGGCCTGTGTCAGTTCACAACACCAAAGGAAAATAAAGCAACCAAACCTCTTTCTTGACCTTCAAATAGGACACAAACTCTCATAGAGTACCTGATGGCCCTGATTTTGATGATGATATCTTTGAATTTGTACAAGGGTATCTGCAACTAGCCTAACCTCCAACTCTCCTCTTCAGCAGTTCACGACGCCTTTGTCTGGGTGAGTTTGCAGCGCCAATTTTAAGATGAATCATGAACTTCAAGGATGTTGTTAATTTCGGTAACATAATCCTTGAAAAATGGTTAAATTGCAGGCGTTGATAACCATAAAATCCCTTTTGAAAAGATTGTTTAGAGAAATGATTAGAAATGAAAGAAAAATGTACTTGGAGTATGTTGTGAACTCTCCTATTCAGTTGGCAACACACATACTTGGTTTGACTTGACACTTGTGCAAATGGATAATGACAAAAAGGAAACTCAAGTACAGACTAGAGGTGTGACATGTCAACAACATAATGAAGAAAATCAAAAGTGTGACTCATAAGGACCTTTATCCTTATCATGATGGATAATCTCATGTCATCAAGACCTATACCTTCTATGTGCTAACAAAATGTTTGTACTATCGTTTCCTATTGTTAGTTGTTAAGTGGTTTTCAATGGATTGTATGAATTCCAACCCAGATGAAATTTTGTCCAATTAGTCCTTCATCATCCCCAACACAAGACCTGATGGTCTTTGTGATCCTCATGGCGTCTCGGGTGAGGCCTTTGTTGGTCTTTGTCCGAGGATTGATATATTGGAATGTAATTTTTCACAGTTAGTCATAATGCTTACAAATTTTTTGTAAAGAAATGTGTGTCAAGTTTTTAAACATCCGACGTTTCGAGTGGACACTCCACCCACCATCAGGGACATGATGGGTGGAGTGTCCACTCAAAACGTCAGACATTTCGAAACCTAACACATAGTTCTTTCCAAAAAAATTCTAAGCCTTGGGGTTTTTGTCGGTAAACTATGGACAAAACTTGGGTCTTCAACCCCCCAACATTAAGAAAGAAGCGCACAAGTGTGATTGAGCCAACACCTCACCAGGATAAAAACAAAATCTCATTTTTCAGTTTTTGTGGTCTAGATCGAAGCTATCTGGTCGCACTTCACTGGTCAAATGGAGTAGGATAGCCTTCCCCAATAAGCTAGGTGGTCAGAGCGTCAAAAGTATCCACTTATTTTCTCTCTCTTTAGTAGCTAGAAGCCTTATGGAGACTCACTCATAACTTGTCATTATAGGTAAAAGTTTTGAAATCAAAGTATCTAAAAGGCTCGACCATTGAGGAATGGTATAGGACTCCAGTCAAATCTGCTAGTGGATCGATTGTCTGGAAAGCACTGACATCAACTTTCCCTCTGGTGGCATTGTGGACAGTTTGGAAAGTTGACAATGGGAGAAAGGTGAAAATATGATCGAACCTGTGGATGGGAGCTGGTGATGATTTTATCCTTTCTTATTTCCTTAGACATGCCCTCTGCGAAGTTGACATCTTCTTCCAAGAAGACACTCAAGCTCAAATCCCACATCTTAAAGGGCACTCGGGATGGAAAAATAGTGTTGATATTGGTTTGTCTGGTTCTAAGGCAACTAAATGGGCTTGCTTCATTAGCACACTAACCTCCAATTATATCCTATTGAATGAAGAAGAAAAACATAATCTTTATTGGTCTAAGAAGCTAGGGACTGGAGAGTACACCGCTAAGTTAGGGTACAATGTGGTGGCGAAGGCAAACTTCTCTGGTAAAAAATGTTGTTGGTGGGGCTCTCTTTGGAATTTATAGATACCTCTTAAAAGAAAAATATTCCTTTGGCTTGCTCTCAATAATAAGATGCTCTGTTAGGGACCTAACCCCTCACGTAGGTAGAACAATATATTCAGATGTAATAAAGGTCAATATTAATAAGGCCTTGCAATAAGGTAGAATAAGTCGAATGTAAGAAGACCTAATAGAAGCTTCCTCTTTTAGAAGGATCTTCCTCTATATGGTTCTTTTGATAGACATATTTAGTATAAATAGGAGTCGATGGTATGAGAACCCTAGCTTGGATATTATTGTAATAGAGCTCTGTTCAACTGGAGGTTTCCCCCTCGAAGAGGTAAGTGAACATTGCTCTCAAAATCAAAGTTCTCTTTCTGGTGTTATTCTGATATCATTTCAGTTTTATTGTGGTGTTGTTCTGGTTATATTGTTGTTTATCTACCATTTCTAGCATTCTATTTATGTTCTGCATACTTTTTATATCTAGAATATTACAAGCGGTATCAGAGCACTTTCCTCGGCAGAAAATTGTGGGTTAATTTTTTTCAGGGTAGAGACGTATTTCAACGTCTTTAAGCTATAGAGATCTGTCGTTACGCGCATAAACCCATGGTTGAGGGATTTATACTGTTGAAATAATGTAACTGCAAAGAGTATTCTTATTATTATTGATATATTATTCATAGGATCAATCCCCATTGTGGATTGATCATGTCGGTTATTATAATAGGACCAAATCCCCTTTTGTGGATTGGTCAAAAGACAATTGTAATAGGCAGAATAAGAAGTCGGCCCAAACAGTTATTAAGGAGACCCAGAAATATAATAAAGGTGGGTTCACCCACCCAGTTTGAGAAGTCGGCCCTGCCAGTGAAGAGACACTTCACATGTGCCAGACTTGTATAAATAAAGGAGGCTAGCGCCTCACTTTGATATAACTCACTTGCTCAGTTTGAGAGACAAGTTCTGATCTATTACCGGCAAAGGAGAGAGAGAGTGGCGCATATCTTGGAGAGGACTTTATGTTTTAGCATAGAGATCTCTTAGCATTGTATTGGCTATCTATATTAAGGAAGTTTTGCTGGGTTTTCTTCCCCTAGAGGGTTTCCTAGGATAAATGTTGTGTCTCTTGTGATTATGTATTTCTCAGTGATCTTGTATTATGCTATTGTTATCTAATGAAATGCAAACATATATAATAATGGCTTAAACATTAACATGGTATCAGAGCCAAGCTGAAGGAAGCATCTTTCACAAGAGAAAAACGTCACTGTTGCTGTACTTGCAAATTAGGGTTTTTCAAAAGTGAAGCTTTTCAGTCCTAAAACTATCTAGAAAGTTGCGCCCTCCCCTAAGGATCAATTTGGCATCATTAGTGCACCTTTTCAATGGTTGGATCTCCCGAAAAGTGAAACCCTAGTTTCACAAAGTACCAAAAGTACCATAAAACCAGTACTAGAAGTACCAGAAGTACCAGAGTACCAGAGGTACCAGAAGCACCAGTCCAGAAATCCGCAGATCAGATTTGAAGGAGCAAAAGTTGGATTTTCTCAGATCCAAACACACCAGGCAACTCACCTCAGCTAAGCGCATCTCCTGGTAAGTTCAGTTTTTTATTTCGAGCACTTTCATTTTTCGATCATTTTCCTAGCTCCAGGTAAAGATGTCTGCGAGCATTTAGCTTGTTGACAAGTTAGAAGGAGTGGAAAAATTTTGTGCCTGGAAGTATAGGATTGGCCTCATTCTTGAAGAGAATGACCTAGCAAGATTCGTCAAAGAAGAATTACTAAAACCCGATGATGCTGCAGAAAAGGCAAAGCATCAAAAGGACGTAATAAGGGCCAAAAGAATCATTGCAGATTCAATCAAAGACCATCTGATTACTTATGTGTCATCTAAGAAGACCCCGAAAGAAATGTTTGATGCCTTGACCAGACTATATGAAGGAAAGAACATAAACCGGAAGATGAATCTTAGAACTCAACTGAAGAATACAAGGATGCAGAAAGGAGAAATGATTCAAGGATATTTCTCCAGAATCTCAGAATTCAAAGAACAGCTAGAAGTTATTGTAGATACCATAGACGAAGACAAACTCATTATGATGGCCCTAAATGGTCTCACAAGACCTTGGGATGCCTTCATCTAGGCGATATGTGTCAGAAAGGAGAAACTGAAGTTTGACAGTCTATGGAAAGAATGCATCCAAGAAGAAACAAGAGTAGCGAATCGGGAAGCGTTACTAGCTAAGGATGATGATCAAGACCTAGCTACTCACACCAAAGGAGGAAGGAAGAAACCCTACTTCCTAAAGGAGACTCATAAAGAGCCTCAACAATCAGATAAATTCAATCATAAAGAATCTCATCCAAGGAGATTTCAGAAGAAAGGACACCGAAAGGAAAGAGACTACTCATCTGTACAATGCTATCATTGTGACAAGATGGGACACATTATGAAGTTTTGTCCAGCCAGATGAGAAGAATACAAGAGAAAACAAAAGAGGCTCCATGCCCATGTAGTTGAAGATGAAGAGCCACCCGCAAAGATGATAAGAGAGGAGATCAAAGACCATGTGTTGATCTCAACCCTCTCAGGATTTGTAACACCTAGAGAGGACACTTGGCTCATTGATAGTGGTGCATCCAAGCACATGACGGGACAAATAAATATTCTCTCTTGTATCTCAGAGAAGAAATTTTCTCAGAAAGTGAAACTTGGAGATGATTACCAATATCCCATCAAGGGAGTGGGAGAATGAAACCATAAACTGAATTCAGGGAATTCACTAAAAATGAAGGACATACTATATGTACCAGGCTTGAAGAAGAACCTACTCTCCATTTTAGCTTTAGAGAAGAAAGGCTTCAGATTTTCCTTCATAGATGGAGAAGTTCTTATGTGGGCTAAGGGAGAAACCTTAAATGAAGCAATCATCATTGGTAATGAAGAAAATTGCTTGTATAAATTAAAGGGTCACTCAGAGGCTTCTATGACCCATGCCATTGAAAACTCATGTGAACTTTGGCATAGAAGATTAGCCCACATCAACTACAAGGCGCTACCATACATATGCAAAGCGGTCACAGGTTTACTAGAACTCAAAGGTGACCATAAAGGCGTATGCAATGGATGTACACAAAGGAAGAATATCAAGAACCCTTTTCCGAAGCGGGACAGCAAGATAGAAGGAGTCCTAGAACTCATCCATTCAGATGTGTGTGGCCCAATGCCATCATCCTCCATTAGCAGGTATGTATATTATGTATCATTCATTGATGATTACTCTCATAAAACCTAGATATATTTCTTAAAGACTAAAGATGAAGTGTTTAGTAAGTTCAAGGAATTCAAAGCCTTGATAGAGAACCTTTCTGAAAGAAATATCAAGATACTTAGGTCAGATAATGGAGGAGAATATACCTCAAAAGAGTTTGTGAACTTCTGCAAAGATGTTGGAATCAAGAGGGAACTCACTACTCCCTATAATCCACAACAAAACAGTGTAGCTGAATGGAAGAACATAACCATACTGTAAGCTGTGAAGACTAAGATCCATGATCAAGATCTTCCTATGTGCTTATGGGCAGAAGCATCGATCGGAGTTGTTTATGTGCAGAACCGATTATCCCATAGTGCACTTGGGCTCAAGACACCGGAAGAGATGTTCATTGGAAAGAAGCCAGAGGTAAGTCATCTCAAAATATTTGGTTGTCTAGTGTTTATTCATATACCTAAAGAAAAGAGAAACAAGTTGGACCCTTCAGGAAAGAAGGGAATATTTGTGGGATACTGTGAGGTCTCCAAGGCCTTCA
>ML785493.1:129751-142808 GCA_009831015.1 Picea engelmannii | reverse complement strand
GAAGAGGAAGTGTATATAGAGCAACCTCAAGGATTTGAGGTTGAAGACAGGAAGTCTCATGTCTGCAGATTGAAGAAAGCCTTATACGGATTGAAGCAAGCTCCTAGAGCTTGGTATGGCCATATAGACAGTTTCTTGACGAGGTTAGGCTTTACCAAGAGTAAAGAAAACTCAAATCTCTACTTCAAAATTATGAATAATGAGCCAGTAATCTTACTGCTATATGTGGATGACTTGTTCTTAACTGGAGAAGAAAAGCTCATCGATGAATGTAAAAAGAGACTTGCCTTAGAATTTGAAATGAAAGACCTCGACCTAATGCATTACTTCTTAGGTCTTGAGGTATGGCAGAGTCTTGAAAGGATCTTCCTTAACCAAGGGAAGTACACGGTCGAAATCTTGAAGAGATTCGACATGTTGGAATGCAAGCCCATGAATACACCCATGGAAGCGAAGTTGAAGTTGCTGGTCGATACATTGTCAGAATTGATTGATGCCACATTGTATAGACATATTATTGGATCACTGATGTACCTGACAAACACCAGACCAGACATTTGTTTTGCCGTGAACACCTTAAGTCAGTTTCTGGTAGAACCCAGACGTGTTCACCTAGTGGCTGCAAAACATGTGATGAGGTACCTTAAAGGTACAATAGATTATGGTCTTAGCTATGATGGAGATCATAATTTCACATTGAGTGGACATACTGATGCAGATTGGGCATGAAGTGTTTTTGATAGGAAAAGCACTTCAGGATGTTGTTTCAGTTTGGGATCAGCTATGATCTCGTGGTAGAGTAGGAAGCACTCTAGTATTTCTCTCAGCACAGTGGAAGCAGAATACATTGCTGCATGTTCTGCCAGCTGCGAAGCTATATGGCTTCGAAAGTTACTGACCGGCCTATTTGACTTAGAGATGAGAGCAACTGTGATTCTATGTGACAACCAGAGCTGCATAAAGATGACAGAGAATCTTGTATTCCACGATAGGTCGAAGCACATAGAGATCTGTTATCTTTACATCTGCGACATGGTACAGAGAGGAGCCTTAAAGCTCCAGTACACTAGCACGGATGAACAGGTTGCTGATGTGTTGACCAAGCCTCTATATCGTGTAAAGTTTGAGTACTTTCGAGATAAGCTTGGCATAGTCTGAAAGGACCTTCCTCGAAAGGGGGAGTAGATGTGATGTTCCTTGCTTCTGACCTAGCTATCAGACGTAAAGCAAGATGTGATGTGTTCCTTGCTTCTGACCTAGTTGTCAGACGTAAAGCAAGATGTTCCTTGCTTCAGACCTAGCTATCATACGTAAAGCAAGATGTGATGTGTTCCTTGCTTCTGACCTAGTTGTCAGATGTAAAGAAAGATGTTCCTTGCTTCTGACCTAGTTGTCAGACGTAAAGCAAGATGAGATGTTCCTTGCTTCTGACCCAGTGTCAGACATAAAGCAAGATGAGATGTTCCTTGCTTCTGACCTAGTTGTCAGACATAAAGCAAGATGATATGATGAGACTAGCACTGAGCTTCTGGCTGGATAGCTGTGACGTAAAGCCAATCTAGTATCCTACTTCCAACTTGATGGTTGTGACGTAAAGAAGGACGAGTATCTTGCTTCCATCTTGAGTGTTGTGACGTAAAGCAAGACGATGAGATGAGACAAGTACTGAGCTTCCATCTTGACAGCTGTGACATAAAGTCAGTCTTGTATTATGATGAGCCAGCCTTTTGCTGTGATGATGATGCTGTATCAGCTTTTATACTAATACATATTGATGCAGATGATGATGGCATTCCTTTGAGAATGATGATGCTGTTGATGAAGAAAACTTCTGATGATTTATAGATACGCCAACCAAGATGATATTGATGATGATGTCCTCCCACTTGATGTTGTTGGTGATGTTGTCCTCTCTCTCTCACATGATGCTGCTGAAGAATACCCTTCTTGTTAAGGGGGAGTGTTGAAATATTGTAACTACAAAGAGAATTCTTATTATTATTGATATATTATTCATAGGATCAATCCCCATTGTGGATTGATCATGTCGGTTATTGTAATAGGACCAAATCCCCTTTTGCAGATTGGTCAAAAGACAATTGTAATAGGCAGAATAAGAAGTCGGCCCCAACAATTATTAAGGAGACTCAGAAATATAATAAAGGTGGGTTTACCCACCCAGTTTGAGAAGTCAGCCCTGCCAGTGAAGAGACACTTCACATGTGCCAGACTAGTATAAATAAAGGAGGCTAGCACCTCACTTAGATATAACTCACTTGCTCAATTTGAGAGACAAGTTATGATCTGTCACCAGCAAAGGAGAGAGAGAGTGGCGCATATATTGGAGATGACTTTTTGTTTTAGCATAGAGATCTCTTGGCATTGTATTGACTATCTATATTAAGGAAGTTTTGTTTGGTTTTCTTCCCCTATAGGGTTTCCCAGGATAAATATTGTGTCTCTTGTGATTGTGTATTTCTCAGTGATCTTGGATTATGCTATTGTTATCTAATGAAATGCAAACATCTATAATAATGGCTTAAACATTAACATATACATGCAAGAAATACAAGTGGTACTTAAGCGCACATTTGTTGGCCACCCTTGTAACCCCTGTTGGTACCCCTTCAAGTGGTAGCACATCAGAAACCACATGTATATGGATTGACCTAGATTTCCTGAAGCCCTCTTTAGATAAACCGATCAACCACGTGACTGCTATAGTGTCACTGAGAACAACACTAGAGAATATACTCTCTAATACTTGGGTAGTCAGGTAGTACGACTAAGGGCATGGTCTAGCCTCCTTAGTTGGTGCCTTGAGATATTGGGTCGAGTACTACTATTGGACCCCTCACATATATCAGAGAGATATAACACGGGTAAAACCCTTGTCTGTAGAACCCTTGAATACCTAACCCTTGGGGATGGAAACAAAACATAAAACAAACAAGATCTATTGCCGCACAACTATGTTCAAGTTTCCAAATCACTACACATTTATTCCTGGTTAATCATTTGGGCATTTGATCACTGCAGTATTCTTCAGACCAGAGTATAACTCTGCAGGTGTAAAAAAAAATGTCTGGAAATTTTTGCACCATTATTTGAGACCTATTCCATTGGATTTATCTCTTCGCCCTTATCACATTCATACCTATCATTTTTCATAAATGTTTTTGACCCCACTCACCCTTTTCGGTTCCCTCATCATCATGACCCATAACCCATACCTGTAGTCGAGACTTGGAAGCTCGCTTCAATATCTTGCAATCTAATTTCACAGAGATCCAACAAGAAGTGAGACAACTCCGTGCCAATATTGCCACCATCAATCAAAACATGCATTCCTCCATCACCGCATCAATCACCGAACTCAAAGAAGACCTCAAACAAGACATGACTACCCAGCTTGAATCTATCGTTTCGATGATTTGCACCAAGCTACATATCCATGTAGATCCCCCTTTATTTGACCCACCTTTACATACCAAAGCTGAAACTTCCTCTCATTCCCATAATTTTCAGCCCCATCACTTTTAGTGTGACCTACGCCTTCCGTGTGTGGATGTGACCAAATTTGATGGCTCATATCCCACTAGTTGGGTAACTCAAATGGACCATTATTTTTCTTTGTATGACATTACAGATGATTTGGCCAAACTCTGATATGGTGTTCTCCATCTATATCAAGAACATTGGCAGTGGTGGCAATGGAGAAAAACTACCCGTCAAGGGTATGTTTCTTGGAGACACTTTGTGGCAGAGATTTATGAACGCTTTGACACTGAAACCAACCATTTAGGCCTTTTGACAAAGTTGAAACAATCTGGAACAGTGGAAAACTTTATAGCTTCTTTTGAGT
This sequence comes from Picea engelmannii, assembly GCA_009831015.1. Lineage (NCBI taxonomy): Eukaryota > Viridiplantae > Streptophyta > Pinopsida > Pinales > Pinaceae > Picea > Picea engelmannii. The sequence goes on along the minus strand of ML785493.1, from coordinate 138,943 downwards.
GACTGGCTTTTCGTATAGAGGGCATGTCTGATGCTTTTTTCCAAGAATTTTTTATCAGTGGCTTCAAGGATGAGATTCATGCCCATGTCCTCATGGCTTGGCCTCAGAGTTGGGTGGAGGATACTAAAATACCTAAGGAAGCACAACAAGTTTCCTCTTCTCAAAACTGGAAACCCTCCTTTATTCCTCACACTAAACAAGTAAATCCCACTACTCCTTCTACTCCACTAAAGATCCAAAAATTGACCAGGGATGAAATGGCTGAATGCCAACTCAAAGGCCTTTGTTATAATTGTGATGATAAATATTTTCCGGGCCACAAGTGTAAGGAACAAAATATTTTTATGGCTATCTCGAAGGATATTTCGGAAGAGGATGTTGAAACTCCCCTTGTGTCTGAGTCACTTGAACCCACTGACATAACCCCTCCCTCAGACCCTCCCGAAGTAGAACCAGTCATTTCCCTAAATGCTCTCACTGGCTTCTCTGCTCCCCAAACCCTCAAGCTAATTAGTTACATCAAGCATAGGAAGGTCATCGTTCTTGTTTATAGTGGAAGCACCCATAATTTTATTCATCATCACATTGCCCAAGAAAATCATTGATATATCCATGCAGTCAATAATTTCCAAATCATGATTGTCAATGGTGGGTCCATGAAATGTGGAGGGCGTTGTGAAAATGTGCGTCTCCAAATTGTTGACTACCACTTGAAATCTCATATGTTTGCTATTGACATGGGCGGTTGTGACATTGTGTTGGGTGCAGAATGGCTAAGGACTTTGGGTCCCATTATCATGGATTTTAAGGAATTAACCATGCAATTCGACTAGGAGGGCCAACAATATAAGTTCCAAGGCATCAACTCTGGTTCACTTGATATCATTAGTTCCCATTGCATGGAAAATTTGCTCAAAAAGGCCATTCTGGTGTTATTGCCCAACTCCATGCCATACAAGCAACTGAGACACCCTCTGTGCCGCAATACCTTCAATCCATCATCTCTAAACATCAAGTGGTCTTTTCCACTGCCCAGGGACTCCCTCCTTCCCATGCTGTTCATGATCATTCCATTCCCCTTGTACCAAGAATCCTTCCTCCCAACATCCGTCCCTATCGTCACCCCTTTTCCCAAAAAAATGAAATTGAGAAAATGGTTCAAGAACTGCTTAATGCAGGCATTATCCGCCCTAGTATGAGCTCGTAATCTTCTCTTGTGGTCATGGTCCTAAAAAAAGAAGGTTCTTGGCACATGTGTCCTGACTTCCACGCCCTCAACAAACTCACCATTAAAGACAAATTTCCCATTTCTATCATTGATGACCTCTTGGATGAATTGAGTGGCGCCCAGTTCTTTACTAAACTTGATCTTCATTATGGCTACCACCAAATCCGTATGAAAGAGGCAGACATTCCTAAGACTGCCTTTAGAACTCATGAGGTCCACTATGAGTTTTTGGTAATGCCCTTTGGCTTATGTAATGCCCCCTCCACCTTCCAAAGCCTCATGAATCATGTCTTCCATTCTTTTCTCCATCATCTATAAAAAAACCTGGACATACCATCTTGCTCATGTGGATCGAGTTCTCCATCTACTCTCTCAGCACCAACTTTTCATGAAACAATCTAAATGTGCTTTTGGCACCTCAGAAGTCGAGTACTTGGGTCATCTTGTTGGCAAGGACGATGTCGGGGTGGATCCTAAAAAGATTGAAGCTATGCAAGACTAACCTCACCCAAAGACTCTTAAAATCTTGCGTGGATTTCTGGGCTTAACAGATTATTATCGCAAGTTTGTTAAGAATTATGGAAAGATTGCGGCACCTCTCACTGCACTCCTTAAAAAGAATTCTTTCACTTGGACTCCAATAGCTTCTCATGCCTTTCATACCTTGAAGATGGCCATGTGCACCACTCTAGTCCTGGCCCTTCTTGATTTCACAAAGACCTTTGTACTGGAATGTGATGCTTCAGGGAAAGGAATTGACACTGTCCTTATGCAAGAGGGTCGACCTTTGGCCTTTACCAACAAACAATTGTCTGAACAAAATTTGGGCAAATCAATCTATGAAAAGGAAATGTTGGCTATTCTGCATGTAGTTGATCTGTGGTGCCCTTATCTACCGGGGCAATGCTTCCAAATTAAGACATATCATCAAAGCCTCAAGTATTTTATGGAACAACACATTTCCTCCCCAAAGCAACAAAAATGGGTGACTAAGCTCTTTGGATATGATTATGAGATCATTTACAAGAAAGGAAAAGACAATGTGGTTGCAGATGCGCTTTCCCAAAAATATGAATATGAAGGATCCCTTTTTTCTCTCTCCTTCATTATACCGGATTGGCTCCAAACTGTTCTCCAGGAATGGCTACATGATCCTAAAAGTCCGCATCTGATACAACAATTGCAGTCCAATTTTCCAGTTTCCCCAGGGTACTCTTGGCTCCATGATGAGCTTCGATACAAAGGCCATTTATATTTAAGTAAATAGTCAAAACTTAAATCCATGGTACTTTCTGAGCTTCATGCTACACCCACAGCTGGGTACTCTGGGTTTACCAAAACCTATGACAGGGTCAAACGCTCTTTTTTCTAGGATGGTATGAAACAAGACGTTCGTAATTTTGTAGCTGAATGTGATGTGTGTCAACGCAACAAGGGAAAAACAGTCAAATCTCCTGGCACACTACAACCACTTTCGATTCCACTTGCTATTTGGAGGGATATATCTATGGATTTTATTACATGCTTACCTAAATCGGAAAATAAATCAATCATCATGGTGGTAGTCAATCACCTTTCCAAGTATGCTCATTTATGTTACTTTCAACACCCATTTACAACATCCACTGTGGCTCAACTTTTCATGGATCAGGTCTTCAAGCTTCATGGCGTGTCACATTCTATTGTTTATGATCGGGACCCAACTTTCACCAACAATTTTTGGCAAGAATTGTTCAAGCTACAAGACACCCAATTGCATCTCAGCACAACTTATCATCCCTAGAATGATGGTCAAATTGAATTTGTCAACAAGTGTTTGGAAACATATTTGAGGTGTTTTGCATCGGAAAAGAAAAATCAATGGGCTTAATGGTTACCCCTAGCTGAATGGTGGTACAACACTTCATACCATACAACTACCCACATGACTCCTTTTGAAGCAGTATATGGACAAAAGCCACCTTCAGTTCTCTCATATTTACTAGGTGTCTCGAAGGTCCAGGCGGTTGACCAAATGCTTACAGTTCGAGAGGCTATTCTTCGTACCCTCAAAGAGAATTTGATCGTGGCCCAGAATCGCATGAAGCAACGAGAAGATCAAGGTCACTATGAACGTCAATTTACAGAAGGGGATCAGGTGTTTCTTCGACTGCAACCTTACAAGCAAAATTCCCTGAAGGCCGACCATTGCCAGAAGTTGGCACCCAAATTTTATGGTCCTTATACCATTCTCAAGAGTGTGGGACAAGTGGCCTATCAGTTAGCTTTGCCCAGTCATTCTAAGCTACAACCTATTTTTCATGTTTCATTCTTAAAGAAGGTGATTGGAACTAAATTCCAAACTCAAACCAACCTTCCCGAGTTGGACGAAGAAGGTTCCATTTGGCTATAGCCACAAGTAGTTTTGGACCAGCGTGAGCATCGCCTGCGTCAGTGAACCATCAAGGAAGTGTTATTCCAGTGGAAAGATACAACTCTAGCAGATGCCACTTGGGAACCAACTACCATTCTGCAACAATTTCCACATCTCAAGCCTTGAGGACAAGGTTGTTTTTAAGGGGGAGGACATGTTAGGGACCTAACCCCTCACATAGGTAGAACAATATATTCGGATGTAATAAAGGTCAATATTAATAAGGCCTTGCAATATGGTTCTTTTGATAGACATATTTAGTATAAATAGGAGTCGAGGGTATGAGAACCCTAGCTTGGATATTATTGTAATAGAGCTCTGCTCGACTAGAGGTTTCCCCCTCGAAGAGGAAAGTGAGCATTGCTCTCAGAATCAAAGTGCTCTTTCTGGTGTTATTCTAATATCATTTCAGTGTTATTGTGGTGTTGTTCTGGTTATATTGTTGTTTATCTGCCATTTCTAGCATTCTATTTCTGTTCTGCATACTTTTTATATCTGGAATATTACATGCTCACATGGGAAAATGGTTTAAAGCGAGGCTGGATAGGTTCGATTTTTTGTGTGCTCTGTAGATCCAATCAAGACTCTTGCTCCCACCTCTTTATGCACTTCCCATACACAAATCATGTCCTTTTATTGGTGAATGAGGAGTTCAAGTCTCAAGTTAGTTGGATGCATCAAGATCTCAAAGCTAGTATCCGAACTTGGCTGGAAGATAAATTGGTTCATCACCTTGAAGTCTTTCCATGCAGCTTGGTTAATAGTACTTGACGGGCACACAACAATTGTATTTTTAAAAATGTTCTTATCCCTCCCTAGATATGCGCATCACAAATAATCAATCTTTCGAAGGAGTTCATGGTTAAGAAAAAGAAGAAGAAGGTCCAGGTACCTGTCATGTTAGATCTACCCTAGTCCATCCCATGGGACTTTTTCGATGGAGCAAGCCAAGGACACCCTCCTCAATGTGAGGTGGGGGTAGTCCTCTTTTTAAATCAAAACCATTACATTCACATATGCTACGCTCCTGGCAAAGGCTCTAATAATCAGGTTGAATTCATTACACTCAAAACTTTGTTGTGAGTAGCTTAGGAGAAGTGGGTCAAAAAGTTTCAAATTATGGGAGACTCAAAGTTAATAGTTGATTGGGCTTGCAAGAAAGAAAAAATGGACAATGTGGGTCAAGGATTTCTACTTCGGGATCTGGAATTTCAAATAAAATCCTTTGATTGGCTCTCTTTTCACCAGATATATAAGGAACTAAACATAAAAGCTGATAGCTTGTCCAAGGAAGCTCTGATGCTTCTGAAAGGAGCCTTTGGATACTATGAATTTGTTAATGGAGAAGAAAAGGAAGCTATGTCGTTTCAGTTGTAGTTTTTGTAGCTATGATGGAATATAGTCTTTGGGCCTCTTACGGCGTAAAGTTTTTTTTTTATCAGTATGCAAGTCTCTCAAAAGTCTCTCAAAAGTCCATGCTAGCCTATTTTGTTAGGTGAAACATGTATATTCAATCTCATGAACATAAGATTTTTTTCCAAGGAAAAAAAAAGTTGAAGAAGTGATTGGTGTATTCTTTATATTTTACAAATTGCTCAAATTATTAAAAATTTATTTATTTTTGATTTGTTATAATTGAAATTATATTAAATAGTTTTTATTAAAATAAAAAATTTGAATTAATAAAATTGTTTTTTATTATATAATAAAATTTAATATCTTTCCATACTTTTAATATCACAATATTGCGCAATATTAATATTTCATATATACAATTTAATTAATCCAAAATACTTCTATCAAATTTTAAATTAAAATTATAAGTTTTCCTTTAATTATTTTAAACCACTTAAAAAAACCAATTTATAACATATAATTAAACCACTTAAAAAACCAATTTATAACATATTTAAGCTAACACTTGAAAACAAAAAAAAATCCAATTTATTTAATTTTTAAATTACATTAATAATTTATTAATTTAAAAAAAGAAAATTTTGACTAACTGTTTTACGAAATGATTTTTTTTCACGAATCACTATATTTTTTGTTATTCAAAATCCATTTTTGAATGTAGAAATAGATTCAACATGCTGAAAAACTCTCAAAACACTCGGATTATACATAAATAATCACTCAAATCTACAAATCCAATAATTTCTTTTCGAATTTCTAGTAAATATCTCTTGAAAAAATCATCATTTCAAAAAACCTCTAAACTTATTCAATTTATCTATACTTATTCAATTTATCTATAGAAAAAGATACTAGAAAAAATGGGTCCGTGTGAAAAATGAAACACGAAAGCATGTAATAATTCGGGTGGGTCCACCACCATTAAGAAATTTGGTTTATTTTTAGAATGAATTGAATACGACTTAAAGCACCCCACTTCCCGAAATGAACTTTCTTTAATTGATGTGTACCAAATTTCATTATTGAAAACGTGAACATCATCTTAAACTTTATCGTGCGAAAACGTCTTTAGCAATTTTATAACTAATTCCTTTAATAAAAATATATTTGCTCATCGAAATAAATTGAATGAGTAATGCAATGTCGAATAGTCTCATGGGAGAGGTTACGATTCAAGCATTGTATTCCTGGGTTAAAAATATATTTGTTTATCGAAATAAATTGAATAAGTAATGTAATGTTGAATAGTCTCATGGGAGGGTCATGGGAGAGTCTCGTGTTTTTGGGTTGTGGTTTACATAATGTGGATACACATTTTTTTTTCTTTGTTAGGGAAAATAATTTGTAATAGCTTTTTGGAATAAATGTTTCAGTGTTGTTAGATAAAATAATTTGTGTTGGATTATTTGGAATTAATTTCATTTAATTGATATCTACATATTTATATAATTTAATATATTTATTTTTCTCATAATTAAATATATAAAATAGTTTAAAAAAATAAGTGTTATGGTTTTAAAAAATGCGACTATTCAAATATTAAAGAATTTTCTTACTAGTATATTAATATGTTTTTTTCAATTTCACTATAAATTGACTTAAAATATTCACAACATATGATAAGTCTAAATGAGTATTTCCCAAGTAAATAATAATATCAATTAAATGAAATTACACAGTAACATTTACATCTTTACTTGGTTCATGGACTTTGAGCCTCGATGTGTTGTAAGTATCCATGGGTGTACAAATAACTTTGCAACATTCCATTCTAAACTTCTTCAAGATCTTTACAACATATTTGGCCTAAGTTAAAATAAGTTGATCTGTATCCCACCACACCTCCAAACCTAAACGATAGTGAAGAACACCCATATCCTTAATTTCAAATTCATGAGACAACTCATTCTTTAGCGAATGAATTAATTCATCATCATTTCTCATTAGTATGAGCTTTGCATGTAAATACAAAACTATACTCATGATGATACACCATCACATAGAACATATATATTAGTAGAAGCAATGCATTTATTTATGTCACTCCCACAAAACCACTCATCAATTTGAGTGTACCATGCTTGAGGAGCCTACTTAATACTATAAAGGACCTTCTTCAATTTTCAAGTGAAATCATCATTTCCAATGACCTCAAACCCCTCTGGTTTTCATAAGTAGACTTATTCATGCAAAACACCATTAAGGAAAGCATGGTCCATGTCCATATAGCGAGGAATTCACTCATAACAAGAAGCCAATGAAAATATACACCTAAATTTGGAAGTATATACAACAATCAGAACGAAGGTATCATAGTCAATAACAATGTTTTCACTAAAACCATTTGCAACAAATATTGTTTTTTTCTTTTTTATGGAAGCATCAAAACTATGTTTCAATTCAATATCCATCTACTACTAATCACCTTGTTCCCCTAAGGAAAAACAACTAAACCCCACACATCAATCATTGTGGTGATGTCATATTGCTCCTAAATGGCCTCAACCCACCATTTAGAACATGAAGTTTCATAAAAATTCCTAGGCTCAATATCACAAAAGGTACTCATCAAAGCAACAAAATCAACTTCATATTCTCTTTGGAATTCTAATTCGAGTAGAATTTCTAGGTGGATGTTGAAATTTTATCTTTCCATCAAGTTTCAACCCTGAAGCTTCAATTAGTTTCTACATCCACATAGGACTCTCCCGATTGTCTCTTCATTATCTTGGTGGTCACTACCACTTGCCTGGTTAGATCCTTCAAGTTTCATGCAATCATCCATAGTTTCATCACTATCAATTCCAACTAACTCCATGTTAGTATATGTCACATATGATTGCACCTTCACACCAAGAGTGTTAGATATCATATAAAATCCATACACATAAAAAATGTTGTGTACCTAACCCTAACATATTTATTAGGTGTTAAACTCTATGTATATGAGTGATTTTGTGTCAGCTCATGATTTTGTTATAATGTTATTTTTGTAAAAATATCATTTTATGTAATAAGGGCCTAATGAATTTTATTAGTGACTTGAGCTGTAAGTTATGGTTTTTTCTATGTGTTTTTTTTTCTCCCATTGGATTTTTTTTTTCAAAGAAAAATACCAATATGCGATTCAAGTGGATTTGCAAGAAATGTTGGGTATGTGTTATATTCTTTGCATCTGGACCGCATTTTTTGAGACCGCATTATATTTAGGTGGTTTTTCGGCACATGGTTTCTTTGCCGATGGTTTTCTATTTCCGATTAAGGAATTAGGGTTTTGGACTTATCCATGTCATTGGGTTAGGGTTTTGGATGCCGCTGGCTCCTATATGTATTTTGTATTGTAAACATTGTAACATGATGAATAATATAGAATATGCTGGTTTTCCCGGTTTGGGTTTCTAGGGGAAAAATCTCTGTTTAATGTTTGTATTTGCCATTGTATCTTTTATGTTCCTTTACTGAATATTTGTTTGCAATAGATATTGTACAAGGTTAGAATTTACAAGAAAGTCTAAGTATTTTTGTAGGAGAAATCAATAATATGATAAGTAAAAGACCCATGGAGCATTGCCCATTGACATGCTTAGAACCATGATGAACACAAATGATTAGTTGTTATAGGTCTTATTTCTCAACAAATAATTAATAAGTGCTAATGGGAAATATTTGACTTGACAAAATTAGTAGTATTATACAGAAACAAATCGAACAATATAACAATGAAGAGTTTGTAATCTTGCACTGTACTTCAAGTAGGAGACGACATTGCCCATATTTATGGTCTTGATGAAAAAAATGGCAGCGAAATTAGTGTAATTTGGAGATGGTACATAAGGCATTTCCCCAAATTTGAGATTGGATAATGTTCAAGTTGTATTAATGGGAAATAACTTCATGATACAAGAAGGCAGTTCAATGAGAGCAATGGGAAAAATATGAATTCTAAATAATTCAATTAGAAGATTAGAAGATTAGAGGAGTTGAGGAAAATTTTTATTGATAAAGGGAAAGAACAACCTATAATTGATAGAATCCTTTCTTCTCTCTCGGAAATGGAAGAGCAATAATTAAGGATATTTTACATGGATCTCTGATCCATCCAAAGCTCTATCTATTACTAATGGGCCTGATACGA
>ML785493.1:59392-129360 GCA_009831015.1 Picea engelmannii | reverse complement strand
TTATTAAAAATGATTGGAGAGGGAATGAAGAGATGATAATAGAGGTTCAATTTTTTATAGCTTTTGTTCTTGCTTTTGCAACAATTAATTTAGCTATCAAATTAGGTAAAGCATTGTATGATTGATTCTTTCTTTTTTCTGACAAGTACCAATAAGTGATGTGTATTTGGGTCATGTTATAAATGCTATAGTCCAACCCATTGATGGAAAGGGTCAAATTTAATCTTTTGAATTTCAACTGATTGAATATCCCACCCCAAGTATTATATCAAGATGTTTTGTATATGAACCCCTTCAAACGAGGCTTATTGTTGTTGATTTTATGATTCCTATGAGATGTGGTTAGAAAGAATTAATTATTGGGGACATACATATTGGGAAGACAACAATAGCTGCGTATACTATTCATAATCAAAAGAGTCAAAATGTAATCTATGTCTATGTAGAAATTGGTCAAAAAGATTCTTCCATGGCTCAGGTAACTAATACATTCCAAGAGCATGGCATGATGGAATATATCATTGTGGTAGTGGAAACTATGGATTCTCCCACTACATTAGATTATATTATCCTTATACATGGGAAAGTTTGGTTGAATACTTCATGTATAAGAAACAACATAATTCAATCATTTATGATGATCTCTTCAAATAGGCACGAGTTTATCAACAAATGCATCTTCTATTAAGAAGACCACCTAGCCAAGAAGCTTATCTAGGAGATGTTTTCTATTTGCATTCCTATCTCTTAGAAATATCAACTAAATTAAGTTCCCAGTTAGGTGAGGGGGGTGTTACTTCTCTGCCAATAGTTGAGACTCAAACGCTGGATATGTTCCAGCATATATCTCCACTAATGCAATTTCTATTACAGATGGACAAACATTTTCAACGATCGAGCTAATCAATGTCAAGGTCCGATCTACTATTAATGTGGGCATTTTTGTAGCTAGAGTAAGATTTGTAGCTCAGATAAAAACTATGAAAAAGGTAGATAAATATTTGAAATTAGAACTAGCTAAATTTACAGAGTTAGAAGCTTTTGCACAATTTTCTTTTGATTTTGATAAAGCTACTCAAGATCAGTTGGCTCGGTCAACAATTACGTGAGTTTCTCAAACAATCTCAATCAAATCCTTTGAAAGTAGAAGAACAAATGGCTATTATTTATAACAGAAAGAATGGATACCTAGATATATTAGAGACAACACAGGTGAAAAATTTTCTCGTTCGATTATGCGAGTATTTGATAAAGAATAAACCTTTGTTTGGAGAAATTATATGTTCTACTGGTAGATTTATAGAAGAAGAAAAGGCCCTTATAGAAGAGGCTCTTAAGGAACATATTAAACTTTTTGTACTTTAAGAACAAAAGTGAATCTTTGATAATTTGGTGGGATCATTTGAAACGGGAAAAGGAGTTGAAATTTTTGTTCCAATACATTTCACAACAATTTAGAACAATTTAAGAGTATTACGTCCAACGAGATTTGAACCTATACCGAAATCCTCATTCCATCATCATTAGGGCTATGAAGAAGAAGAAGAGGAACTAAATACTTTTGGCGTAGAAGGAAACACCCCTCTGAGATCACCTAAGATCACCAATGACACATGATTTCCAAACACCTAGTTTTGACACGGAAGATTGTTCAATGAACATGGTATATCCACACAGGTCAAACACCTTAAGGAAACCACTCACCAAACAAATCAAATATTACTACACCATTGTATTGCATGGTTAAAAACTTTAGATATGGAAATTGTCCACGACCCCATAATTTACATATGAGTTTCTCACAATCAATCATCCACAAATAACCTTCCATGTTCTTTAAAGAGAGAAAGAGAGATCATGGACCAATAGACTACTAAGTCACGACTCAATATATTCATTAGTATCAAGGAAAAGATGAACATAAAATCACTTTGTATCTATAACATAACCATGACTCTTGGATAATTACAACTAACACTAAAAAAACACACTTAAAAAGTATACACATGGCTAAGCAAGATCAATATCCCATGAAAAGTGCAATGCATGTATGCCCATAAAAAAATGCAATGCACACATAATCTATGATTGAGAAGATAAGATACCATAAATGTTCAAAATTTACAATGTTCAAAATTTTTAACAAAGTTTTATGGTCATCTCAAAAGATATAAAAAAAAAAACATGTACTCAATCTTAACTGCAAACATTGATTTTCATATTTATATAAGAAACATAAATATAAATAAACCAAATTATATTCAAAACTCAATCAGGAATGTTCGTTCCCTCCTTGCTATATCGATGTCATTGATATATATATTATGAGAATTATTTGAAATATTACTATGAGAAGTGGACTTTTAAAAATGGACTTACTTACAACTTACTTTTAAAGATATATTATTTTATCAATTAAAGTTAAAAAATTATTCACAAGATATAAATTGTAATATATATTTAAATTTTGGTTTCAAGGCAGAACTTTTCTTAAATTGTTCACAAGATATAAATTGTAATATGTATTTAAATTTTGGTTTCAAGGCAGAATTTTTCAGTCCTTGTGCTTGGGCTGGTTTATTTTTCTGGGCAGCCCAAGAAACAAGATCCCTATATATATTTTGATTTTTGGAAATAAAAAATAATATAATCCAAATTTTTGAAAATAAAAATTAATATAATCTATTAGCTTAAAAAAACAATAATTTTTATATTTATATATATATAAAAATACAAATAAACCTAATTACATTCAAAACTCAATCAAGAATGTTAGTTCCCTTCTTACTATATTGATGTCATTGATATATATTATGAGAATTATTTGAAATATTTACTATGAAAAGTGGATGTCATTGATATATATTATGAGAATTATTTGAAATATTTACCATGAAAAGTGGATTTTTAAAAATGATCGTACTTACAATTTTTAAAAATATATTATTTTATCAATTAAAATAAAAAAATTATTCACAACATATAAATTGTAATGTGTCTTTAAATTTTGGTGCCAAGGCAAAACTTTTCAGCAAAATCCTTGTGCTTGGGCTGGTTTCTTTTCCTCGGCAGCCCAAGAAGATCCCTAGCATATTTTTTTGATTTTTGGAAATAAAAGATGATATAATCAAATTACTTGAATTAGATATTATTTTATTAATCTTATTCTTAAATTTTATTAGTTTTAAGAGATAGTAAATAATATAATTATGTTTAAATTAATTTATAGTTTAAATATTTTCTCATTCTTAAATTTTATTAGTTTTAAGAGATAATAAATAATATAATTGTGTTTAAATTAATTTATAGTTTAAATATTTTCTTTTACTTTATAAAATTGATCGATAATTTATATATATGTTTAATTATTTTTAATTATAATAATATATAATAAAATAATTATAAATTTAAAGATTGGTTTTATTAATTTTTATTAAATATTATTTAGTATTTGAATAATTTAATAGAATATTTAAGCAATTTAGTATAATTATAAATGATGTTAAATATTTAATGATTTAGTAAATTATTTAAAAAATTTAATATCAATAAGATTATGTTTCTTGATTAAGTATATTTAGATTAAATATATTATAATCTCAGTTAAATAAATAAATTAATATTTTTTTATTTTGTAAGTAAAAAGTGAAACTTTATATTAATTTGTATTACAGAAAGACCTGCAACCTATCTATGAACATCAAAATGTCTGCGGCTGAAGGTATCTACATACACAAAAATGAGTACGGTTTCCCGAGGTCCAAGTCCCCGAAACCATCGGAACAAATCAACAGTCTTACATGGCCCGCACCCAACGGCTAAGATCCTTTTCTTAACTTCGCACTTTGCATTGCCGGGGAATGGTTTGCACTGCTTTCCCGAAACCCATGCCCTTGAAATTCATTATAGTTGTATTGCGAGTTCACATTTCACCACTGATGGTTGTTCTGCCTTTACAAAAAGCATTTACATCAGATCAGATAGAAAAAACGTTCAGGTATAACCTTAGGTACTTTGACCTAATTTGTTTATAAATGCTTACCAATTTAATAATGAAATTTTGTAATTTTACAAATTTTGTAAATAGATTTTAAGATTTGTTAATAAATGGTTACCCATTTAATAATGAGATCTTTTAATTTTTCAAATTTTGTAAATAGATTTTAAGATTTCATTTTTATTTAAACTCAAGAGCTTTATGGAACATTTGCATACATTAAGACTGAGATCAAAACTGTTTGACAAAAGTTAGCTATAAAAAATTTCCGTTATGAAATTTTATAAATAATTTTTTAAACCTATTTCATTTGAACGGGAAACGGGAAAATTTAATATGTTATCTAAGAAATATTCAGCRGCTGAGAAAGACTTCTTACGATCAAAGAATGAGTCCTGATTGCTTTCCTTTATTCATTGAACTAGATGAAATGTTTGCAGCGCCAATCAAATAAAAAGAATTTCATATTACAATTTCCAACATCAAAACTTTTAACTCTAACAATCCATTAAAAAAACCCCAATTAAAGTTGAGGCTAAACGTCAATCAGTTTTGCAGCTGGGAGAGTAAGGAGCCTTTCCTCCGTGAAGTCTCTCATTTCTCTTCTCCAAAAACCGCTGAATAGAAAATTTTGGAGTCGTTGGAAGTGCCACTGCAACAACAATTGCAAACTGGTGTCAAATATATGGCAAATTAGAATGGCTTTCACTCTTTAGTGACAGCTCCTCTTACCGCTTTTCATCGTCTGAGCAAATTGTGTGCTGCTGACGATGGGTACAGGTGATGACGAGGGACTGATCGGAGTTGAAGGCGTAGAAGGCGTCGATGAGGGAGTCCCACTTATTCTGCTCGCCACCATCATTATGGCCTTTGCCTGCACCGCCCCCACAACACAACAATATCTCAATCTCAAYCTTTCTTTGAAAAAATACGAAAAAAAATCCCTGCAAATTTGGTATTTCAAGGACTCGAATGCAACATAACGAAATCTAGAAGAAAAACAACCTCGTGCAGGCATGTTCTACTACCTTCTCTGCTGATACATGGTAAACGTTCACTTTCCCCGCGTAGAAAATTGTGAGAAGCTTAGAAGGGTACTGTAGATTTGTTTCGCTCGGCTCTGCATAATAAAACCGCGCTCAGTATAAATTCTKCCATTGATTTCAAGGGAAAATTTTCCACTCGAGGTAATTTGAAAATAGAAGAGGGTAACAATATTTAACTTGATCTTTCATAAATCAAACGTTAAAAAAAGCAGTTGTCTCTTTATACCGGATAGCTTGAGTGGGGTTAATGGTTAAGTGGGGTTAATGGTTAAGAACATGTGTTTCTTATAAGAGGTCATAAGTTCAAATCCAAAGGTAGGGTAGGATAGGGTATGTATATCTCCCTAGATTTTACCTATCAAATTGTTGGGCAGAAGAGTTCTCATACACCAATTTGGTGTTTAGGCTTGGCSGTACCTGTGCCCATCAAAATTAGAGGTGACCATGGTTTCCAAAATTGCACCCATCAAAATTAGAGGTGACTTTGGTTTCTAAAATCTAACTTGAAGGGAATTATACCTACTAAATTTGGGCGTTGTCTAACTGTTTAAAGTTTTGGCTTTTTTCATCTATTTGAATATGCACGAATTCACAATTTTATGTTATTTAAATTGCATTTCTGAATGCAAAAATGAATTCAAAGTATTGAAAATTTTCTGAAACATTCGGATTATACAGCTTTCAGATAAATATAGAAAAAAAAACAAAAAAATTAAAACGTTTAGATTACGACCTTGTGAAAAAATCTCTACATTGAAAAAGTTAAATTTCTTCATAATCTCTCTGAATGGGATCGGACAGTACCTGTGCTGCTATTTTCCCCTGCCGATGCTGCGAGGTTTTCCGACGAGTCTTCCAGGGGCTGCTTTCCCTTATCATTCTCCGATAAACTATTCATAGCTACAGACGGAAAGAATGACCAGATGGCTTTGAAATTATTCAAAATCTGGCAGGTGAGAGTACAAGTAACGTGTGTACAAGTAACGTACAAGTAACGTATTGCGAGTTCACATTTCACCACTGATGGTTGTTCTGCCTCGGGATAGCGAAGGCTGAGTGTTCTTCTTCATCCGATCTACGAAATTGCGAGCCCTTCAGGATTAGATCGACGGTCCAGATTTTTTCGGGATTAATGGTCCAGATCTTCTCTCTCATTTCACGATTTCACATTTCACGACTTTGCGACTTGGGTAGCCAGCTTCTTCCAAGCTTCTCACTCCCTATTGTCGAGTTCTCGAAATCATCGATCGATGGTCCAGATCTCCTCAAGCACCAACGGTCCAGATCTCCTCGAACACCAGCGTTCCAGATTTTGGAATTTCGTGACTCCGGATAGCGAAGAACCAAGTGTTCCCCTTCTTTCGAGGTCCAGGTTTCCTCGGGATCAACAGTCTAGATCCTCTCTAGCATTTAGCTACTTGGGCAGACAACTCCTTTAACTCCGGATTGTCGAATTCTCGAATAAACAAATTAATACTGATCAACAAACCTTAATCATAATAAATTGTCAAACAAAGTTATTTTTATTTATATTTTATTAAAATTATGAAAAACACAATCTAAATTTGACTGGATTTAATAATTAAAAATAGATATTAAAATTTACAAATTTAAATTATGAAAAGATCCCATACACCAATTTAACATATAACTTAACTCAGATCTTAAAATTAAATTATTATTATTAATATAACAAAAAAAAAAATTTATTATTATTATTAATATAACATATTAACACAAAAAACATATTAATTAAATTAGTAGTAATATAACATATAAACACACAAAACATTAACATAAAAGGTAAAAAAAATTATATTATAATAAGATCTTTAAAATAATACACAAGTGTAGTGTGTTATGTTTTTATGTTTTTGTTGTTTTATATATCTTCTCAAAAACCGGACAAGGACCCTCGGATGGCAACCTTCCTCTGTTGACATTTTCGTATGCGTTTTCAATTCAATTGAGCCATGTTTTCAGCTGTAGCAGCTGTCATGTGTTTTAAATAAGTTTGAACTTATAGAAAATATTTAAACCACCATTTCATTACTAACTTTTTATAGTCACAGTATATTTAAAATAAGTTATTTGGCATATTCTATTTGAGTCAGTATTAGATTGATGTGTGATTCTGTGTTTAAATTAAATATAGGTGTTATTTTTAAATAATAATAATAATAAAATAAGTAAATGAAAATGGTATATGTAGGTTTCCTATTATAAAATTGCAAAAGAAAGAATTTGTACATTTAAAAATTTGATCGTAAAACAGGAGTTAAAATGAATCTATGCTATGCTGATGCTGATATAATATGACGGAGTCCCATTTACAAAAAGCATTTACATCAGATCAGATAGAAAAAAATTTAGGTATAACCTTAGGTACTTTGACCTAATTTGTTAATAAATGCTTACCAATTTAATAATGAAATCTTGTAATTTTACAAATTTTGTAAATAGATTTTAAGATTTGTTAATAAATGGTTACCCATTTAATAATGAGATCTTTTAATTTTTCAAATTTTGTAAATAGATTTTAAGATTTCATTTTTATTTAAACTCAAGAGCTTTATGGAACATTTGCATACATTAAGACTGAGATCAAAACTGTTTGACAAAAGTTAGCTRTAAAAAATTTCCGTTATGAAATTTTATAAATAATTTTTTAAACCTATTTCATTTGAACGGGAAACGGGAAAATTTAATATGTTATCTAAGAAATATTCAGCAGCTGAGAAAGACTTCTTACGATCAAAGAATGAGTCCTGATTGCTTTCCTTTATTCATTGAACTCGATGAAATGTTTGCAGCGCCAATCAAATAAAAAGAATTTCATATTACAATTTCCAACATCAAAACTTTTAACTCTAACAGTCCATTAAAAACCCCCAATTAAGGTTGAGGCTAAACGTCAATCAGTTTTGCAGCGGGGAGAGTAAGGAGCCTTTCCTCCGTGAAGTCTCTCATTTCTCTTCTCCAAAAACCGCTGAATAGAAAATTTTGGAGTCGTTGGAAGTGCCACTGCAACAACAATTGCAAACTGGTGTCAAATATATGTTTTCCATTTATTGGCAAATTAGAATGGCTTTCACTCTTTAGTTACAGCTCCTCTTACCGCTTTTCATCGTCTGAGCAAATTGCGTGCTGCCGACGATGGCTGACGAGGGACTGATCGGAGTTGAAGGCGTAGAAGGCGTCGATGAGGGAGTCCCACTTATTCTGCTCGCCACGATCATTATGGCCTTTGCCTGTACCGCCCCCACAACACAACAATATCTCAATCTCAATCTTTCTTTGAAAAAATACAAAAACTTGGTATTTCAAGGACTCGAATGCAACATAACGAAATCTAGAAGAAAAACAACCTCGTGCAGGCACGCTCTACTACCTTCTCTGCTGATACATGGTAAACGTTCACTTTCCCCGCGTAGAAAATTGTGAGAAGCTTAGAAGGGGACTGTAGATTTGTTTCGCTCGGCTCTGCATAATAAAACCGCGCTCAGTATAAATTCTGCCATTGATTTCAAGGGAAAATTCTCCATTCGATGTAATTTGAAGAAAATTTTCCACTCGAGGTAATTTGAAAATAGAGGAGGGGAACAAGATTTAACTTGATTTTGATAAATCAAACGCTAAAACAACGCTAAAACAAGTAGCTCTCTCTTTATACTGGATAGCTTGAGTGGGGTTAATGGTTGAGTGGGGTTAATGGTTAAGAACATGTGTTTTTCATAAGAAGTCATAAGTTCAAATCCAAAAATAGGGTAGGGTAGGGTATGTATACCTTCCTAGACTTTACCTGTCAAATTGTTGGGCAGATGAGTTCTCATACACCAATTTGGTGTTTAGACTTGGCCTTACCTGTGCCCATCAAAATTACAGATGACCATGGTTTCCAAAATTGTACCCATCAAAATTACAGGGAACTTTGGTTTCTAAAATCTAACTTGAGGGGAATTATACCTATTAAATTTGGGCCTTGTCTAACTATTCAAAGTTTTGGCTTTTTTCATCTAAATCTGAAGATATGAATAAGCACGAAATCACAATTTTATGTTATTTAAATTGCATTTCTGAATGCAGAAATGAATTCAAAATATTGAAAATTTTATGAAACATTCAGATTATACTGTACAGATTTTGAATAAATATGACCAAAAAACAAAAAAATTAAAACATTTAGATTACGACCTAAATTTGAGAAAAAATTTCTACATTAAAAAAGTTAAATTTCTTCATAATCTCTCTGAATGGGATCGGACAGTACCTGTGCTGCTATTTTCACCTACGGATGCTGCGAGGTTTTCTAACGAGTCTTACATTAAAAAAGTTAAATTTCTTCATAATCTCTTTGAATGGAATCGGACAGTACCTGTGCTGCTATTTTCCCCTGCGGATGCTGCGAGGTTTTCCGACGAGTCTTCCGGGGGCTGCTTTCCCTTATCATTCTCCGATAAACTATTCATAGCTACAGACGGAAAGAATGACCAGATGGCTTTGAAATTATTCAAAATCTGGCAGGTGAGAGTACAAGGAACGTGTGTAACAGGTATGAAGCGGAGACAGCGAATATAAATGCTATTTTGAGTCTCTACTCCTCCTACCTATACGCGGTGTGATTGGTTTGTATTAAATCACGTGAAAGTAAAGTGGAAAGCAAAAGCAAGGCAGAGTCGAATAGATTGAGGTGTGTTAAGATCTGATTGCTTTACTGATTTAACACATGTTTTTCATTTATGGAGTCATGCATGATGCCGTGATCCCTTAACTTATGGAGATATGCGAGGAAAGTGCCCGAATGTACAAAACTAGCATTATATCGGAAGCTGTGTAAAATACCAGAAAAATAGTATCCGTTACCAACGAAGATTACGTGCCACGCTGGCAAGCACTACCCTTGTTACCTAACTTCTCTCGGTGTAGGGTGATGACAGCATTTCACACACTTATCTACAACCAGTTGTACAAAGAGGTGTCGAAATGCTAATTAAAATGGCTGCCAATATCCAACTTGATATGCAGCATTGAATATGAATTGAATGTTATTTATATTTATCTACAACTAATTTTACAAAGAGGTTGTTTAAATGTTAATATCCAATTTGATATGCAGTATTGAATATGAATTGAATGTTATTGTGAAGCATATCCAATATATTAAATAACATTGAATCTGAATTGAATGTTGTTGTGGGTGGATTATAGTTTGAATTGAATACTGTTGTGGGTGGAATACTGCATAGCAAGTTAGATATTCATCTCCTAACTAAAATGTTCATATTTATTGAAATCAATTGGGACATAAAAATTTTAAATTGATTTAAAGATCTTAAAAAAATTCCGATCACATTTATAAACAGATAAATCAGATTTATTTATATTAAAATGAAGTAGTAAGTTTTTAAAAATAAAAAATCATTTAAATATAAATATTTTAGTTAAACTTTAATCCATTTTCAGAAAATGTCAAATAAAAATGTATAATACATCTTAAGTAAGAAAATGCCCAATAAAAATACATAGTGCATTTTAAGAAGAGAACATCATTTAACAAAAAATTATGAAATGCTCAATAAAAATATATAGTGCATTTTAAGAAGAGAACATCATTTAACAAACAATTATACTCATAATATTGTGCATTAAATCTTCCCCATAAAAATTAATTGATTCTACCTCTAGTAACAATGTGCTTAGGGTTATGGTTCAAAGTCTAAGACATCTATAATAAATATATTTTTTAATTATTTCCAAGTATATTCATAGATTAGTTTATCCTAGTAAATGTAAATTATTTAACTTGATTCCATCTTGAGTGACAATGTGCTTAGTTCTATTTTGAGTAATGTGTTTAGTGTTATGTTTCAAAGTTTAAAATATTGATAGTGAATATATTTTTTAATTACTCTCAAGTATATTCATAGATTAGTTTATCATAATAAATATAAATTATTTAATTTTAGTGAATTTAATGATTGAGAATATATGTTTCCTCCTTGAATATTATAGGTTTAAATCTAAAAAAAAGTGAGATATGAATACTTTCATATCAATATTTGACCTTAAAAATAGATTATTGTTATTATTATAAAAACATTACATATACCTAATTCTAAACTTTATATACATATTTCATGGTCTTCACTAGAACAAATACGTTTTGACATAACCTATAAATACATATGCATCAACAACAAAAAGTCTTATACATATTTACTAGAATAAATGTGTTCTCACATAACCTACAAATACATATAAGTCAACAAAAAAAAGTCTATTCCACACATATTCACTAAAACAAATGAGTTCTCACTTAACCTACAAATACATATGCATCAACAACAAAAAGTCATTAGAACAAATGGGTTCTCACATAGCCTACAAATGCACTATCTATGTTATGCATATATTTGTATCCATATATATTATTGGTTTTGAGCTTAGTCACCTTTAACACATTTATGTAAAAATAAATTAGTTTTATGATAAATGGATATTTTTTAATCACAAATTTTATAAAAATTATTAATAAAAATGTTGATCATGAATATAATTTTATTATAATTTATAATTCAAGATATTTATATGGTAAAACAATGTTACTAAGAGTTTTGTTTAATTATAATTAGATATTTATATGGTAGAACAATGTTTCTAAGAGTTTTGTTTAATTATAATTCAAGATATTTATATGGTAGAACAATATTCTTAAGAGTTTTGTTTAATTTTTATTTGTTTCAAGTTTTTAGTCAAATGTATAGTTGGACTCCAGAAAATTAGATATCGATACATTAACATGGATATGGAGATGCACGTCCAAAGGATTTCAAATGCATTGGTATTGTGTCAATGCTAGAGATTGAGTAAATATCACAAGTAGCTAAAGGTCAAGCTTGCTACTACATCGTGATCTTTCTTACTCATAGGCTTAATAAGATTTAATTAATACTATGACATTGCTTGCTACTACATCATGATCTTTCTTACTGGTATGCTTAATAAGATGTAACTAATAGTACGACATAGTCAACATAGTTACATTTTCACCCCAAGAAACAAGCCCAATTGACAAGAGTACATTTATAGAGCGTAGTCTGATCTCAATTATTATAGGGTAATCTTACTGATACTCGGGATAAATCACACCATTAATGAGCTATGGTCTTACAAGTATAGAGCCTTAACCTTCTCGATTTATATGAATTCATTAAGTAGATCAATCCCAAGTTACACTCTAGCATAACTTAAGTAGTTCTACGTAGTAATCCATGACCACGAGGTAATCGATCTATAAGGAACCGTTAGATATATGTAAATTAGTGGTACCAGTGAGCTTACTCATATAACTAACATCGAATGAGTTTGCCATTGTGTAATACGCAGGGTTGAGCATGCTTAAAGTATTTGCTTTTCTGACACTGTACTATTCCTATTATTAAGTACTTGAGCTTGTTACTATCTAGTACTAATTCATAGTTTGTGAAGATCACTAATTACACGTAGTCATATACATAGAATGACATACTCTGGCTTAGTAAGCATTCATATTGGTCACCATTTCCTGTAAAGAAGAGAACTTAACAGCGCTATAAATGGCCATGGAGCAAGTATGAGGATTGGAGTAAGGAAAGTAAGCATAAAGGAAGTATTGTTGTAGTATACCACTAAGAGTGCTCTTGAAGCATACTATTGTACATGGTTCAAAGTAATATACGCATATTATGGAGCTCTTAGCACATAAGATATACCATGTAACCTTAATAGACATTCGTTTTTTATTACTTCTTATGTAACTCATACTTGACCTATTAATGAGCTTGTAGAAGTGAGTCCACAAGATATTGTGCATCTAGATTCAATGATAAACCTGGGCTAAGAGTATCATGAGGTTAAGGATTAGTTGGTAAATTATAAGGCATAACAAAGTATTTCATTGTCTACATTCCATGGTGAAATGAGTACACTCCATCTAGCTAAATGTGGTGCATCTACGGCTTTACTATCACACGACTTATGATAGTCGAGCCTTATCTATGATTTTACATGGAAAGCACCACTAGGTAGAAACCACTATGCTCTCTAGTTCAATTGTGTTAGATATTTTAAGAGTGCCTGCACGACCTCGCCAGCGTCTCACATTTCCATGTCATTTAATTGTGTCGCCGAAACAACCACTCATCGTCCACTCCTGTATTGTAGGGATAAATATCCTTCACTTGGTAAACAAAAACATGAACAAAAATCCCATGTCACTTGCAAATATTTTATGAAAATTTCACCATCTGTTAGATGGTGTCGGCTTCTGAAGTCGGTATGTAAGCATGTGGTAAGTATAGTACCGCTTAATTTAGAATTATAAATAAACCAGAGAGGTTAAAACATTCCCACAACATTGTGAGGAAGTAAAAGGGAATGAGGGAAAGGTGACTTGAACTTGTTTTCGAGTGGATTTTTGCACGCGATAGTTTTTGGAATCTTTCACTTTTTCCTTATTTTGATGATCACCTCTAATTGTCCTCTCTGGACATGCATGCAACAAATATATGATATTAATTAATAAATGAATTAAATGGACATGATGTGGTCATGATGGCTAAATCACATCAATCCCTCCTTGAACACCATGTGAGCAAGCTGTTAGTAGCTTTCAGAATTATGGAAGTCATCACATGTCACTTGAAGTTCTGACCACCTTAAAGATAATGAATGATGGCATAAAATGTTGGGAGTTGGTGCCTAGACGTGGGGTTATAACAGATCAACATGCCTTTAATGAACAAAAAAAATCTCAACACACGTTCTTTGCAAATGGACACATGGCAGACATGAAGATATTCGTTGAAGGTAATACGTCTTCTCCATGGCTCCATGGATGTGAGAGAGGGTTGTAACAAAAACATGTCACAAGTTCAAAGCCAATGGTGACTGTCCCCTTTTACTCCTAGACAAGGAAGCATTGTATGTTGGAAAAGGAAGCATTGTATGCTGAACAAATTCTACTGTTGGATAGTTGTTGCACCATGGTATAGTCAAGTTGAAGAAGCTCAAACACCGACAAGGGGGAAACCCACGCTTATCCCAATAGGGAAAGGAGTTTCCATGCATGTGATTGTTGAGATAGAATGGAGATCCTTGAAAGAAGTGAGCACAACATCGAATACTGGACCTACGTTCGTAATGAGCACCAAATTGAAGTAAGAGTGGCCATTGATTGTGAATTGAATTCCTCCTTTCCTCATGCATGGTACTCTGCACGCATTAACATTAACTTTGAATCTTAGTCTTCCATCCCAATTACCACCAAGTTGGAAAATACATTTTGAAAATTTAAGAAGAGAATAACGTTGATAGAAGAAGATGAAACATTAATTACCTTCAGAACATGATGGGAACAACGCCACCCTTGTAAATGGAAATATGTTGAAAAGGATTTTGAGCCATGTCAACCCTGGCAAGCAAAATATGGTGGAGGTGGCTCAAAAATAGGAAGGTACTGTGAGCTCAAATCTAAAGACAAAAATACATGGACTGGAACTGTGTTGTTGGATCAACTTAACCGGGTCCTAGTCCTACTACTCTTGCTCCTTTCGTAATGTACAGAATGAACTTTCTGTCCAAATATAAATGTCTTTCCCTCCCCTCGTACAGATAGAAGTGGATGAATGACGGGCAGAAGTTGGTAGTAGTTATAGTCACAGTTCTAGGTAAACACCACTGAAGATCGTTCTGCTCATTGCATTTCATTTCGTAGCAGGCACCGCAAGTAAGTCCATTATTGAAAATCACGGTGCTTAGAGCAGTGGTGTTTGTTATGTACCCTTGGCTATACAAATTATTGTATCTGCATGCACCTTCTATAAAAAATTACACCATGTAATTGCTTAGCTAATATATGGTATTAAACGTACTGTTCATCTAAATCTAAAACAATGAAATGACCAAATTCAATGTAAATTTTTTGAGCCCCTCCCCTAGAATTTCAATGGTTTTGTCGCCTTGTAGAATTACGCAATGTGCTCGAGGCATCACTTCCACCGTAAAATGTAGCATGCACGGATTTCCACGTGTTATCTAATTCATAAGATACACCAACTATCCACTAGAAAGAAAATGTTGTCGCCAATTGTAGAAGTGCCATTTCACTGCAGATCATTCAAATATCAAGAAGAAAAATAAATGGTAGAAGAATTATAAGTGTAGTTATTTCACATATATTATAGCAAGGGAAGCAAGAGTCGCTCCAGGATATGTAGACTTCACCTAAATTATAAGCTTGTTGGTTTTGTTCTGTCGATTTTCATTCTATATCATGTTGTGTATTCCGATGGAAGGTAGGCAATACATGTTTCTAATTGTTGTTGACTCCCATGCCTTTAACGATTGGTGCAGGCTTCTCTCAGGGGGACTTGGGGGACTCTCTGCAACTCATGATGAAGTGGTAGCCTCCATGATGAAGTGAGAAAGACCTTTCAAACTTTCCCCTTCAGCAAGTGCCTCGACCTTTTTCGTGTGCATACAGAGAGCGCCCGTCATGGTCCTTTGGAGATCGACCCAGTTGAGATGGTTGGAACCAAAAATAATTAGAAATCTACTGAGACAGAAATCAGGGAGAGTAGGAGACAGAACAAGGGATGTCAAATATATATCCAAGGATGACGGTGTGCTTCTCAATTCTTCCATTCAAATCAGGTACTCTCAATTTTCTATTTTTTCTTTCCACCGGTATTGTGTTATTATTGTGTATTTATAATGTTAGCTAATACAATAAACCCATTAAGAAAATATTGACAAAAAGTGTAGACCTTACCATAAATATTAAGTCACTGCTTGTTGATTACTTGTTGCTTGGCCCGATCTTTTTCTGTCTTGTTTCTCATTTTTCTTTCCACTGGACTGGTAGCTGGTTCAATTATAGTGTCGTGTTTCTCTAATGTTAGCTAATACAATAAAATTGTTAAGGAAATGTTAAAAAAAATGTAGACCTCACCATAAATATTAAGTCGTTGTTTGTTGATTACTTGTTGCTTAGGCCAATCTTTTTCTATGTATTGTTGTTAACTCTGATGTATTGTATCATTTTTCTATTCAGGTTCAATGGTTCTTAGCTCATCTTAGGTAAGAATGAACTAGGACATCAATCCCAATCCATTACTTCTATCTCTTACCTAAAACTTTGTCTTGAAATCAAAATCTCAATAGGAAAGAAAAAGATCCTCTCCTTTGGTCTAAAGTGAAGACAACCGACCCCTATTACGTAAGACAAGTCAAGTAGAAGGAAATCCAGCTCGAAAGCATGCATAGTAAGAATCAACTCGCGAGAGAAGATAGATAATAAGAGTTTCACTTTCCATGGTGAACGAGAAGTTTTCTAACTTAGATGATGAATCATATAGAGGGTAACTTGTTGGTTATGCTTCTGACCTAAGATAGAGTGAGTGACTACATGTAGTATTGTATTTATTCTATGATGTAGGTAGGAGGCAGGAGGAAGAAGACAACCAATTTCATGGAGCATGCTGTATGACATCGACCAGGAGCAATCACTCTCTATGAATTTGATAAAGCACAAAAATATGCAAAAAAACCTAAGCAATTAATGTTTAGAACTAATGCTAGACTTGATGTCTAGCATTAATCCATATAGGTCAAAACACTCTAAAAAATATCTCAACTATGTGAAAGTTATCCTAAGTATTGCCTCGATATGAGGCCAAATAAGGCCTCAAAACTAAAAGTTTGGACAAAAAAGAAATGCAACTCTGAAAATTTATGAACTAAGCCAAAACTTTAGGTTAAAACATTGGTTTGCGTGTATGATTAATAGAAACAACACAAATCGTGCAGGGACTAAAAATATAGTTGCTCATCGAAATAAATTGAATAAGTAATGCAATGTTGAACATGTGAGATGGATCCACCTCTCGTACTCACCATGGTTGACTAAGGAAAAGAGGAATACATCCCTTTTTTTATTTATATTTTTACATAATGTGTACACACATTTTTTCTTTGTTAGGGAAAATAATTTGGAGTGGACTTTTCGGAATAAATGTAAAATGTGTGGTGGACTTTTTGGAATAAATGTCTCAATGTTGTTAGGGAAAATAATTTGTGTTGAATTTTTTGGAATTAATTTCATTAAATTGACATCCACATATTTATATAATAAATGAGTAAATTTATACTAATATATTATATATTAAGCTGTTATATTTTTATGTTTTTGTTGTTTTATACATCTTGAAAAATGGACAAGAACCCTCGGATGGAAACCTTCCTCGGTTGACATTTTCTTTATGTATGCGTCTTCAATTCAATTGAGCCATGTCAGCTGTCATGCGTTTTAAATAATTTTGAACTTATAGAAAATATAATAACCACCATTTCACCAACTCTGTATAGCCACAGTATATCTAAAATAAAATTGCAAGTTCTTTGACAGGTTCCACATGTAATATAATATGACGGAGTCCTATTTACAAGAAGCATTTATATCGGATGGAGAAAACTTTCCCGTGCGTTAGGTACTTTGACCTGATTTGTTAATGAATGTTTTTTTTTTCCACAAAAAATTTCTCTTTATATTATATCATAATATAAACTATTCTTTTACATATGATCATCCACAAAAAAAACCAGATAACATCCAAGAGGGGCCCCAAAAGCCCAGAGTATTACCCTCCCCTTTCAACAAGTCCACAAAGCTCAACCAGAGTTGGAAATTCGAGACATAGTTGGTGAAAGCCTCCACAAAGATACCCAAAAAAAGAAACTATCAAAAAAACACACCACAAAGAATGTCCATCAATGCTCCAGAGAAAATTGTTGCGTAGTAGAAGTAAAGGCAAAGTTCTATACAACAAATGGTAAAGGCCAAGAGAAGTTTTGCCCCGAAATAGGTCGTGGATTCTGAAACTCCACCTCTCGTAGAGCACCTCCACACCGCAATCCCTCAGGGAAGCGCCCCTCCACCATCACTGCCGAACCTAAAAACCACTGTGCCTCTCCACAAGTTGCATGCCTAGGAAGCTCCCACCCTCACCCACACTTTCCCAGCCCCGCACCCTCGCCATTACCTGCAACCACGCTCTCCCCGGAAGTAGCCCACGTGCCCACGCCTTTGCTGCGCTCACCCATCTCCAAGTTATATAGGGATGCAACTAGCAAACTCTAGCAGCAGAGCCCCCACCCAATCTTCGTCTGCCTTCAAAACCCTATCATCGCTTCTCCCTTCTCACTTTGCGTTTCACCTCCCTTTTAACCTAAATAATCATTGCTCCACATAGCACACTCATAAAGTGAATGTGACAAAGTCACATGGCATGGCACACTCATAAAGTCAGTGACAAAGTCACAAAGTGAATGGTTGGCGCACACTCACAAAGGTAGTGGTTGTTGGTGCACAATCACACTGACCCAAAGATTTGTTAATGAATGCTTACCAATTTAATAATGAGATCTTGTAATTTTACAAATTCTGTAAATAGATTTTAAAGTTTCATTTTTATTTAAACTCGAGAGCTTTATGGAACATTTGCATACATTAAGACTGAGATCAAAACTTTTTTGACAAAAGTTAGCTATAAAAAATTTCCGTTATGGAATTTTATAATTTTACAAATTTTATACATAAATTTTTAAATCCATTTCATTTCAAATTTTGGTTATGAAATTTTACAATTTTAYAAATTTTATACATAAATTTTTAAACCCATTTCATTTGAATTGGGAAATTTGATATGTTATCTAAGAAATAGAAAGATTTTTTTCAAATGATTAGAAGGATGATTTTAGGAGCTAAATTTTGTYCATGTGCTATTTCCTTGCTTTTTTCCAAAAAAGAATGGCTATTCTAAAAATGATTCCCACAAATTCTATAGGATAAAATTATTTTTTATACAAACTATATAAAATCTTTAAAAAATTGAATATTTTTACATAAATAGGGCCAAACATTTTATAGTTAAAACAAGAAGGATTRGTAAGATAAAACAAAACTTCTACATTTTAAAATAAATTTTCATCATTAAAATCATCCCTAAATAAATCAAATCAAGGTTTCTTTCAATTAAATATTTACAACCTGAAGTAAATAAAAAAAAATTACATCAAAACTTGTAACTTTAACAATCCATTAAAAATTCTACAGAAAACCCCAAATAAGGTTGAGTCTTTTCTGTTAGCAACATGATAGCATGTAACAACAGGACAAATGGTATTTGATTATTTTGATAGGACGACATGGAGGCGAAACATCAATCAGTTTTGCAGTGGGGAGAGTAAGGAGCCTTTCCTCCGTGAAGTATCTCATTTCTCTTCTCCAAAAACCATTGAATAGAAAACTTTGGAGTCATTGGAAGTGCCACTGCAACGACAATTGCAAACTGGTGCCAAATATATGTTTTCCATTTATTGGCAAATTAGAATGGCTTTCACTCTTTAGTTACAACTCCTCTTACCGCTTTTCATCATCTGAGAAAATTGCGTGCTGCTGACGATGGGTACAGGTGATGATGAGGGACTGATCGGAGTTGAAGGCGTAGAAGGCGTCGATGACGGAGTCCCACTTATTCTGCTCGCCACCATCATTATGGCCTTTGCCTACACTGCCCCCACAACACAACAATATCTCAATCTCAAGCTTTCCTTACATAACTCTTCTACTATCTCAATCTCAAGCTTTCTTTACACAACCCTTCTACTATTGTTCATTGCTCATTGGATATAATTGAATATATAATCTAGTTGAAGTATAAGTTGATTTTTTTTTTTTAATTGTACTTGATACTGATTCACCCCCCTCTCAGTATCAACAATTGGTATCAGAGCAGATTGCCTTCAAAACAATTTAACCACTGGAAGGAAGATCCTAAGTAGAAATGGAAGACAACATTCCAAATGGGATTCCACCATTTGATGGAATCAATTTTGAACACTGGAGTAATAGAATATAAACTTACTTGAAATCTCTTAGTGAAAATGTTTGGTTCTCAGTTTCTTTAGGATACAATGCTTTGAAGAAACCAAAGACTGCAACTTAGAATGAAGTAAGAAGAAACAACAAATTGACAATAGATACCATCCTGGATGGATTGACAGATTCAGTGAAATCCAAGGTGGGATCATGTGCATCAACAAAAGATCTTTGGGACAAGCTACAACACCTTTATGCAAGGGAAGAAGAAACAATAGAAGAAGAAGTTGAAGCAAATTACAACATCTCAGATTTCAAGCAAGAAAATAGAGGTGAGTTCTTTTTCTTTAATTGTGAAGGAGTAGGACATGTTGAAGAGGGGAACACTATTTAATTTTATTTTGATAATCAAAATGCTAAAATAAGTAGTTCTTCCTTTATACTGGAGATCTTGAGTGGGCTTAATGGTTAAGAATATGTGTTTCGCATAAGAAGTCACAAGTACAAATCCAAAGGTAGGGTAGGGTAGGGTTGGAATACTTCCTAGACTCTGCCTGTCAAATCGCTGGGCAGAGGAGGTCTCATACACCAATTTGGTGTTTAGGCTTTGTTGTCTAACTATTCAAAGTTTTGGCTTTCTTTTAATCTAAATCTGGAGATATGAATCCGCAAGAAATCACGATTTTATGTTATTTAAATTGCATTTCTGAATGCAGAAATGGATTCAAAGTATTCAAAAATCTCTGAAACATTCGGATTATACAGATTTCAAATAAATATAGCCAGAAAAAAGAAATTAAAATTAAAACGTTTAGATTACGACCTAAATATGAGAAAGAATTTCTACATGAAAAAAGTTAAATTTCTTCATAATCTCTTTGAATGGGGTCGAGCAGTACCTGTGCTGCTATTTTCTCCTGTCGATGCTGCGAGGTTTTTCGACGAGTCTTCCAGGAGCTGCTTTGCCTTATCGTTCTTTGATAATTTATTCATAGCTACATACGGAAAGAATGACCAGATGGCTTTGAAATTATTCAAAGTCTTGCAGGTGAGAGTACAAGTAGCGTGTGTAACAGGTATGAAGTGAAGACGGTGAATCCGTCACCATTATAAATGTTATTTTGAGTCTCTGCTCCTACTATCTATATGCGATGTGATTGGTTCGTATTAAATCACGTGAAAGTAAAGTGGAAAGCAAAACCAAGGCAGAGTCGAATAGATTGAGGTGTATTAAGATCTGATTGCTTTATTGATTTAACACATGTTTTTCATTTGTGGATTCATGCATGATGCCGTGATCCCTTAACTTATGGAGATATGCAAGGAAAGTGCCAGCATGTACAAAACCAAAAAAATAACTTATATGTTACCAATGAAGATTAAGTGCCAAGCACTACCCTTGGTACCTAACTTCTCTCGGCATAGGGTGATGACAACATTTCACACACTTATCTACAACCAGCTTTACAAAGAGGTTGTCGAAATGATAATTAAAATGGTGAGCAATATCCAACTTGATATGCAACATTGAATATGAATTGAATGTTATTTACACTTATCTACAACCAGTTTTACAAAGAGGTTGTGGAAATGCTAATTAAGATGGCGACCAATATCCAACTTGATATGCAGCATTGAATATGAATTGAATGTTATTTACACTTATCTACAACCAGTTTTACAAAGAGGTTGTTGAAATGCTAATTAAAATGGCGGCCAATATCCAACTTGACATGCAACATTGAATATGAATTGAAGTTATTGTGAAGCATATCTAACATGTTAAGCAACATTGAATCTGAATTGAATGTTGTTGTGGGTGCATTATAGGTTGAATTGAATATTGTTGTGGGTGGATTATAAGTATGTGGTCTACCTATAATCCACCCACCCCAACATTTAATATTGCTCTCAGTAGAATACTGCATAGCAAGCTAGATATTCCTCCCCTAACTAAAATGCTCATATTTATTGAAATCAATTGGAACATAAAAATTTTAAATTGATTCAAAGATCTTAAAAAATTTTAGATCACATTTATAAACAGATAAATCAAATTTAATTATATTAAAATGAAGTAGTAAGTTTTTAAAAATAAAAAATCATTTAAATATAAATATTTTAGTTAAACTTTAATCCATTTTCACAAAATGCCAAATAAAAATGTATAATACATCCTAAGTAAGAAAATGCCCAATAAAAATACATAATGCATTTTAAGAAGAGAACATCATTTAACAAAGAATTATACTCATAATGTTGTGCATTAAATCTTCCCCAACTTGATATGCAACATTGTATCTATCTTCCGGTTGTATTCGGAGAACATAGGGGGTTGTAGCCTCCTTCTGGTTGTAGCAAGAGAATTGGGGAGTTGGAGATTCCCTCAGGTTGTAGCCTGAAAATAGGGGGTCAGAGCTTCCTTCTAGTTGCAACTAGAAAACAAAGGAAGTTGGTGCTTCCAATGAATGCAATTCTTAAAGACACATAAGAAAAAACATTATTTGGTTTTCTCCTGCACTGGGTTTCCACGTAAAATATTGGTGTACTGTGTATGTGTGTGATTACTCATTGTTCATGGTTTATTAATTTTGGACATGATTGAATGATATTGGTAAATTGACCATAAAGACAAATAAGATTTATACACTATGGTTAAAAATGATTATAATTGCTCTACTATTGATTCAATCCCCTCTTAGTAATACAAGAATTGGCATTAGCGAAGGTTCCTTTAGAAATCATTTTAACCACTGAAAGGTAGATCACGGAGAGAAACAATATATATAAAAATGAATACCACAGTTTGATGGACATAACTATGCATTCTGGAGCAGAAGGATGGAAACATATGTGCAAGCACAGGGAATTGAGGTTTGGAAATCAGTCGCAGATGGATATAAAGAACCAACAGTTCCACCAACAAATAAAAAAAGAAAGAAATTCAGTCTAAATAATTCAAAGGCCACAAATGCACTTCTGAATGGTCTTTGTGATTCGGTATATGCCAAAGTTATGCATTGAAAATTAGCTAAAGAAATTTGGGACAAATTTTAGAATATCAATGAAGGAGATTCAAAAGTCAAGACAACAAATCTTCAAACTTACATAGGTCAATTTGAACAACTAAATATGAAGGAAGATGAGAATATTGCAACTTACTTCTTACAAGTTGATGAAACAGTGAATGCAATCATAAGATTGTGAGAAACATTTGATGAAACTATAATTGTTCAAAAGGTACTAAGATTTCTTCCAATGAGATTTGATCCTAACATCTTAGCACTAGAATAAAGAACAGATCTATACACAATAAGGATGGATGAACTACATGGAATTTTCACAGGTTACGAGATGAGAACAAAACAAGAGAATCTAGGTACAAAAGAAGCAGCATTCATAACATCAAAGAAGTCAAAGAAAAAGGGAAAGAAAAAGACTAAAGAAGATAGCAACAATAGTGACATCTCAGAGGATGATGAAGAAGTAGCCAACTTCTTCAGAGCATTGAAAAAAGGAAGCTACGACAGATATAAAGGTAAGATTCCATTGATTTGTTTTAATTGTGATGGTATTGGTTATTTTGATAACAAGTGTCCTCATAAGAAAAAGAAAATAAATGATGAGGATGATTCAAATAACAAACAAACATATAAAGACAAAAGAACCAAAAAGAAAGTCTTCAATAAAAAAATTTGCACCAAAGAAGACAACTCTGTATTAGATGAAGAGGAAGTTAGTGAAAGTGAGACAGAAAAAGTTATATTCATGGAATTAGAAGATTCCAATAAATAAGACACCGAAGAAGAATATGAAGAGGCAGAAGTTGACTAGCCAGAAGAAA
This sequence comes from Picea engelmannii, assembly GCA_009831015.1. Taxonomy (NCBI): domain Eukaryota; kingdom Viridiplantae; phylum Streptophyta; class Pinopsida; order Pinales; family Pinaceae; genus Picea; species Picea engelmannii. The sequence continues at coordinate 105,556 of ML785493.1, read as the reverse complement.
TGTTAAGTGTTATAGAAGTTATAAAAAGAGAAAAGAAGAAAAACAAGAAGCTCCAAGTAGAACTGGACAGGAAAGAAGACACTCAAGAACTAGAGCAGATGATCACGGAATTGAAGGTTCAAATAGAAGAAGATAAAATAACTGAAGAAGCACTCACAGAACAATCGGAAGAAAGAGACATGATCATTGGAAATTTGGAAGCATAGATTGTCACATTGAGAAAGGATCTTCAAAAGAAAAATATGAAGAACAACTCAAAAGTTTTGGATGACATTATCAGCAGTCAAAGGCCTAATCATGACAAGTCTGGACTTGGATACAATCATAAAGAAAAGGGATCAAGCTCCAAAATGATAGATAAAAAAACATATCCAAAAAGAAATGCAGAAACAATAAGAGGGGATAGGAAGTTCTACAAGGAAGATCACTGGGACACTCCTCCACCGAGAAGATTCAGATTTCGAAATCAATGACAATCAGAAACAAATAGGCCTCGGGAAGAATAAATATTCAGAAGAGTAACTCCTTTCAGAAGATATTCAACTACCATGTATCAAACTATTTGTTTTGGTTTATGTTATGCATGTAATAATTTTGGACATAAAGCTGTAAATTGCAGAGATAATAGCAGGAACATAAAAAAAATTGAAATTCATACACAAAATGGTTATCCAAGAAGGCCTAGTGAAACACAAAGAAGAAGATACAACAGGTTTGAATCATTGAGCACTGATGTGGAATGCTACAAGTGCAACAAATTTGGACATATGGCCAAACATTGTAGAATGACAATCCCTCCTAGAGAATCACAACAGAATAACAACAATCACATACATGAACCTCACGAGAGAACATGGATAAGAAAGAAGAATTAGTATAACAATGAAGAATGGACACTCGCTTTACAAGCTAAGGATAATAAATGTGGTTGGTATGTTGACAGTGGTTTCTCAAAGCACATGATAGGTGATGAAGACAAGTTTCTAACATTGAGAAAGGAAAGAGATGGATCAATATCTTTTGGAAGAAATGACTCATCTAGAATCATTAGAAAGTGTTGGAAGATTGGTTGTTGTCATTGATGTCAACCCTAGTCATTGGTTTTGGACCGCAAGATTGATGCAGGTATTTGGACATAAAGGACATTGCACATGCAGATACAACACCCATGGATGGATAATATACATCATGTTGTTTTCGGTGGTAGGTGGCACGCCACATGGATCCTCATGGTTGAAGAGAAATAAAATTTTTAAGATGACAAAGTGAATTGAAGAAGGAAGTGCAGGTTGGACTTGAAGATAATTAAAGAAAATAATTAAAAAATAAGAAAGTGTCAGGTCGACCCTAATGTTAAAAGGAATTGACATAAAGGGTATAAATACATCTCATTAAACATTCATTTTTCAAAACACAAGTTTTTTAATGAACAAGGAGATATAAGTTGAATTTCAGAGGAAATCTGAAGTAAAGAAGGCCGGATTTCAAGGGAGGATGAAGTCTTTTGGTGATGTGTTCTAAGGTATGTTATTTACATGTCATCTTACCATTTTCCCTATACTTTTTTCTCTAGAACGATTCAGATGGTGAAATTGGTATGGTATTGAGAAGACATATCTAGGTACCTGTGTTAAAAATTGCAACTCTTTATTCGCTCTAATTTTAGAGATACACTCTGTGGAAGATAGGGTTTTTGACTAGTCTTGAAGCTAGTCATAAACAGGTGTTCTGGCTAAAATAGTCATAACATCTTCATAGATAATCCAAATGAAGTGAGACCAATTGAATTAGAAAGAGTACGGGTTGTAGTTTTTTATGCAAAAATTTCAGAATATGATGTTAAAAATTGAGTGCAGTGCATGGTGTACATGTTCTCTCTCTTGAATAAACCACAATTGAATAAGGACTACCATTTTCTCTATAACTCCTTTTCTGAGAGGATTCAAGGAGTGAAAATTCAAGAGAATACATTGAGTAATATTATCTATAGGATCAGATTATTCCAAGAATTGAAGAATTGTAGAAGTTGAAGAAGTCTCAGAAGCATTATCAGGTTGTATGTGATGGTTGGTTGATGGTGATAATTTAATGTAAAGTTGTATGATATCTCAAATATTATTGGTTGGAAGGAAGGGGCAAGGATGGAGATCTCAACCCTCTCTTGATATTGGATGATTGTATCTTCCTTTTGGAGGTTTATCCCTTCCTTTATGTTTGGAAGATGTAGCTACCATTGGAAGTCATTACTTCCCTTGAACAATAACTATTGAGTATTTCTCATATATTGTGCATGGTGTATTTTGGTGTATTGGTGTAACTCTTCTACTATTGTTCATTGTTGATTGGATATAATTGAATATATAATCTGGTTGAAGTATAAGTTAATTTATTTCTTTTTAATTGTACTTGATACTGATTCACCCCCCTCTCAGTATCAACAATTGGTATCATAGCAGATTGTCTTCAAAACAATTTAACCACTGGAAGGAAGATCCTAAGTAGAAATAGAAGACAACATTCCAAATGGGATTCTACCATTTGATGGAATCAATTTTGAATACTGGAGTAATAGAATAGAAACTTACTTGAAATCTCTTAGTGCAAATGTTTGGTTCTTAGTTGCTTTAGGATACAATGCTTTGAAGAAACCAAAGACTGCAACTCAGAATGAAGAAAGAAGGAACAACAAATTGACAATAGATACCAACTTGGATGGATTGACAGATTCAGTGAAATCCAAGGTGGGATCATGTGCATCAACAAAGGATCTTTGGGACAAACTACAAGACCTTTATGCAAGGGAAGAAGAAACAATAGAAGAAGAAGTTGAAGCAAATTACAACATCTCAGATTTCAAAGAAGAAAATAGAGGTGAGTTATTTTTCTTTAATTGTGAAGGAGTAGGACATGTTGAAGAGGGGAACACGATTTAATTTGATTTTGATAAATCAAATGCTAAAATAAGCAACTCTTCCTTTATACTGCAGAGCTTGAGTGGGTTTAATGGTTAATAATATGTGTTTCTCATAAGAAGTCACAAGTTCAAATCCAAAGGTAGGGTAGGCTAGGGTATGTATACTTCCTAGACTTTGCCTGTCAAATGACTGGGCAGAGGAGGTATCATACACCAATTTGGTGTTTAGGCTTTGTTGTCTAACTATTCAAAGTTTTGGCTTTTTTCTAATCTAAATCTGGAGATATGAATCCGCAAGAAATCACAATTTTATGTTATTTAAAATGCATTTCTGAATGCAAAAATGGATTCAAAGTGTTCAAAAATCTCTGGAACATTCGGATTATACAGATTTCAGATAAATATAGCCAGAAAAAAAAACCCAAAATTAAAACGTTTAGATTACGACCTAAATTTGAGAAAGAATTTCTACATGAAAAAAGTTAAATTTCTTCATAATCTCTTTGAATGGGATCGAACAGTACCTGTGCTGCTATTTTCTCCTGCTAATGCTGCGATGTTTTCCAATGAGTCATCCAGGGGCTGCTTTGCCTTATCATTCTTCGATAATTTATTCATAGCTACAGACGGAAAGAATGAGCAGATAGCTTTGAAATTATTCAAAGTCTTGCAGGTGAGAGTACAAGTAACATGTGTAACATGTATTAAGCGGAGACAACGAATATAAATGTTATTTTGAGTCTCTTCTCCTGCTACCTATACGCGATGTGATTCGTTCGTATTAAATCACGTGAAAGTAAAGTGGAAAGAAAAACCAAGGCAGAGTTGAATAGATTGAGGTGTGTTAAGATCTGATTGCTTTACTGATTTAACACATGTTTTTCATTTGTGGAGTCATGCATGATGCTATGATCCCTTAACTTATGGAGATATGCGAGGAAGGTTCCAGAATATACAAAACCAGAAAAATAGTATCCGTTACCAACGAAGATTACGTGCCAAGCACTACCCTTGGTACCTAACTTATCTCAGCGTAGGGTGATGACAACATTTCACACACTTATCTACAACCAGTTTTACAAAGAGGTTGTCGAAATGCTAATTAAAATGGAGACCAATATCCAACTTGATATGCAACATTGAATATGAATTGAATGTTATTTACACTTATCTACAACCAGTTTTACAAAGAGGTTGTGGAAATGCTAATTAAGATGGCGGCCAATATCCTACTTGATATGAAGCATTGAGTATGAATTGAATATTATTTACACTTATCTACAACCAGTTTTACATAGAGGTTGTTGAAATGATAATTAAAATGGCGGCCAATATACAACTTGACATGAAGCATTGAATATGAATTGAAGTTATTGTGAAGCATATCTAACATGTTAAGCAACATTGAATCTCAATTGAATGTTGTTGTGGGTGCATTATAGGTTGAATTGAATATTGTTGTGGGTGGATTATAATTATGTGGTCCACCTATAATCCACCCACCCCAACATTCAATATTCCTCTCAGTAGAATATTGCATAGCAAGCTAGATATTCCTCTCCTAACTAAAATGCTCATATTTATTGAAATCAATTGGAACATAAAAATTTTAAATTGATTTAAAGATCTTAAAAAAAATTAGATCACATTTATAAACAGATAAATCAAATTTAATTATATTAAAATGAAGTATTAAGTTTTAAAAAATAAAAAATCATTTAAATATAACTATTTTAGTTAAACTTTAATCCATTTTCATAAAATGCCAAATAAAAATTTATAATACATCTTAAGTAAGAAAATGCCCAATAAAAATACATAGTGCATTTTAAGAAGAGAACATCATTTAACAAAGAATTATACTGATAATGTTGTGCATTAAATCTTCACCAACTTGATATGCAGCATTGTAGCCATCTTCCGGTTGTATCCGGAGAACATAGGGTGTTGTAGCCTCCTTCTGTTTGTAGCAAGAGAATTGAGGAGTTGGAGATTCCCTCAGGTTGTAGCCTGAAAGTAGGGGGTCAGAGCCTCCTTCTAGTTGCAATTGGAAAACAAAGGAAGTTGGTGCTTCCAATGAATGTAATTATTAAAGACACATAAGAAAAAACATTATTTGGTTTTCTCTTGCATTGGGTTTCCACATAAAATATTGGTGTACAGTGTATGTGTGTGATTACTCACTGTTCATGGTTTATTTATTTTTCACATGATTGAATGATATTGGTAAATTTATTATAAAGACAAATAAGATTTATACACTGTGGTTAAAAATGATTATAATTGCTCTATTACTAATTCACCCCCCTCTTAGTAATACAACAATTGGTATTAGCGAAGGTTCCTTCAGAAATCAGTTTAACCACTGAAAGGTAGATCATGGAGAGAAACAATATGTATAAAAATGGAATACCACAGTTTGATGGACATAACTATGCATTCTGGAGCAGAAGGATGGAAACATATGTGCAAGCACAGGGATTTGAGGTTTGGAAATCAGTCGCAGATGGATATAAAAAACCAACAGTTCCACCAACAAATAAAAAAAGAAATAAACTCGGTCTAAATAGTTCAAAGGCCACAAATGCACTTTTGAATGGTCTTTGTGATTCGGTATATGCCAAAGTTACGCATTGAAAATCAACTAAAGAAATTTGGGACAAACTTCAAAATATCTATGAAGGAGATTCAAAATTCAAGGCAACAAATCTTCAAACTTACATAGGTCAATTTGAACAACTAAATATGAAGGAAGATGAGAATATTGCAACTTACTTCTTACGAGTTGATGAAATAGTGAATGCAATGATAAGATTGTGAGAAACATTTGACGAAACTATAATTGTTCAAAAGGTACTAAGATTTCTTCCAATGAGATTTGATCCTAAGATCTTAGCACTAGAAGAAAGAGCAGATCTAGATGCAATAAGCATGGATGAACTACATGGAATTTTCACAGCTTACAAGATGAGAACAAAACAAGAGAATCTAGGTACAAAAGAAGTAGCATTCAAAACATCCAAGAAGTCAAAGCAAAAGGGAAAGAAAAAGACTAAAGAAGATAGCAGCAACAGTGACATCTCAGAGGACGATGAAGAAGTAGCCAACTTCTTCAGAGCATTGAAAAAGGGAACTGACGACAGATATAAAGGTAAGATTCCATTGATTTGTTTTAATTGTGATGGTATTGGTCATTTTGATAACAAGTGTGCTCATAGGAAAAAGAAAAGAAATGATGAGGATGATTCAAATAACAAACAAACATATAAAGACAAAAGAACCAAAAGGAAAGTCTTCAATAAATGTTTATGCACCAAAGAAGACAACTCCTTATTAGATGAAGAGGAAGTTAGTGAAAGTGAGACAGAAAGAGTTATATTCATGGCATTAGAAGATTCTGATAAAGAAGACACCGAAGAAGAATATGAAGAGGAAGAAGTTGACTACCGAGAAGAAATGTTGAGTGTTATAGAAGTTACAAAAAGAGAAAAGAAGAAAAACAAGAAGCTCCAAGCAGAACTAGACAAGAAAGAAGACACTCAAGAACTAGAGCAGATGATCATGGAATTGAAGGTTCAAATAGAAGAAGATAAAATAATTGAAGAAGCACTCACAGAACAGTCGGAAGAAAGAGACATGATCATTGGAAATTTGGAAGCTTAGATTGTCACATTGAGAAAGGATCGGAAAAAGAAAAATATGAAGAACAACTCAAAAGTTTTGGATTACATTATCAACAGTCAAAGGCCTAATCATGACAAGTCTAGACTTTGATACAATCATAAAGAAAAGGGATCAAGATCCAAAATGACAGATCAAAAAACATATCCAAAAAGAAATGCATAAACAATTAGAGGGGATAGGAAGTTCTACAAGGAAGATCACAGAGACACTCCTCCACCGATAAGATTCATATTTCAAAATCAATGACAGTCAGAAACAAATAGGCCTCAGGAAGAATAAATATTCAGAAGAGTAACTCCTTTCAGAAGATCTTCAACTACCATGTATCAAACTATCTATTTTGGTTTATGTTATGCATGCAATAATTTTGGACATAAAGCTGTAAATTGCAAAGATAATAGCAAGAACATAAAAAACTTTGAAAGTCATACACAAAATGGTTATCCAAGAAGGCCTAGTGAGACACAAAGAAGAAGATACAACAGGTTTGAATCATTGAGCACTGAAGTGGAATGCTAAAAGTGCAACAAATTTGGACATATGGGCAAATATTGTAGAATGACAATCCCTCCTAGAGAATCACAACAAAATAACAACAATCACATACATGAACCTCACAAGAGAACATGGATAAGAAAGAAGAATCAGCATAAGAATGAAGAATGGACACTCACTCTACAAGCTAAGCATAATAAATGTGGTTGGTATGTTGACAGTGGTTTCTCAAAGCACATGATAGGTGATGAAGACAAGTTTCTAACACTGAGAAAGGAAAGAGATGGATCAGTCTCCTTTGGAAACAACAACTCAGCTAGAATTATTGGAAAGTGTTGGAAGATTGGTTGTTGTCATTGATGTCAACCGTAGTCATTGGTTTTGGACCGCAAGATTGATGAAGATATTTGGACATGAAGGACATTTCACATGCAGATACAACACCCATGGATGGATAATATACATCATGTTGTTTTCGGTGGTAGGTGGCACGTCACGTGAATCCTCATGGTTGAAGAGAAATACAATTTTGAAGATGACAAAGTGATTTGAAGAAGGAAGTGCAAGTTGGACCTGAAGACAATTAAAGAAAATAATTAAAAAATAAGAAAGTGTCAGGTCGACCCTAATGTTAAAAGGAAGTGACATAAAGGGTATAAATACATTTCATTAAACATTCATTTTTCAAAACACACAAGATTTTTAATGAACAAGGAGATATAAGTCGAATTTCAGAGGAAATTTGAAGTAAAGAAGGCCGGATTTCAATGGAGGATGAAGTCTTTTGTTGATGTGTTCTAAGGTATGTTATTTACATGTCATCTTACCATTTTCGCTATAATTTTTTTTCTAGAACGATTCAGATGGTGAAGGAGTTGGCCTACTTTGACAACTCGATATAGCGGTATCCTTTGCTTTCGGGTGTGCTTGATCTGTGTATCCATGATCTGATCAGTTCTGGCTTGTTTCATGTAGTTTGGATTTAACTCTGTTGGTGTGAGTTGTTCAGCCATGTCAGATGTGTCTAGTAGAGGTGGAAAGTAGGGTCGAAGGCAGTCCACATTGAACACTAGGTGCAGACCAAGAAATGGTGGAATGCTGAGCTCAAAGGCTTTTTCCCCTACAGCCTTGGTGAGGGTGTACGACCCATATCGGAGCGGACGAAGCTTGCAGTGGGGTCCAGCAAGGCGCTCCTTTTGCAAATGCAGCCACATTTTGTCACCCACCTAGAATTTGTGTGGCACCCGATGTTGATCATGTCGCTGCTTGTACTTAGCATTGGCTCTATCCAAGATGTCATGAACCTGTTGGTGGATGTGTTGAATGTGCTCAATGAAGTTTTTTGCCTTATCAGCCTCAGACTGGACATGAGATGAATCTTCCTAAGTAGCCACAAATGGGATGGCTATGTCAATGGGACATAGTGTCTGGAATCCCAAGTCCACTTGAAAGGGGTTGTGGTTGGTTGAGCTATGGAGAGCCCGGTTGTAGCTATGTTGTACATAGGGGAGGCTCTCATTCCATGTGCATATATGCTTTGAATTGTATATGCACAGAATGTGTACGATCATCCGGTTGACGACCTCTGTCTGGCCATCAGTTTGCGGATGGAAAACTGTGGACTTGGTGAACTTGGTGTCCAGCATCGACCAGAGGCTAGACCAAAATGTACTTAGGAACCTACTATCCCGATCTGAGATGATAGACTATGGGATTCCAAAGTGTACCCACACTCGTTCAAAGAAGAGTTTAGCAGTGGCTTCTGCTATGATATTCTTCTTGTAGGCCATCATAATGGACATCTTCGAGAATCAATCGGCAACCACAAAAACACAGTCATTTCCATGCTTAGTAGAAGGAAGGCTCGACATGTAATCCATAGAGATGGATTCCCAAGGTCGACTGGGGGTAGGAAGCGGAGTATATAGGCCTTGCTTCTTGATGGTCGGTTTGGAAATGGCGCAAGTAGTGCAAGACTTGATGTACTTCCCGACATCTTGTCGAAGGTTTAGCCAATAGAAATACTTTTGCAGTACTGCCACGGTTTTCTCGACCATGAAATGCTCGGCGACTCGACTGTAGTGCGCCTCCTAAATCATCTTGGCACGCTCGCTTGAAGGAACACAAATGTGTCCCAGGTGACAAAGCAGAGCATCCTGGAGGTGAAAATTGGGAACTTGCTTACCCTCCAAGAGTGTATTGTATGTGTGGCCGAATTCTAGATCACTTGTGTAGAGAAGCGGCCAATCGGAAGTCTCGTGCCCACAAGAGTTGAGCACAGTGGTTAGCACCACGATGGGTGGTCGACTGAGGCAGTGTGCAACATTATTGGTGTTGCCTTTTTTGCACTTAATGTTCAAATGAAACTGTTGCAGGTATGTGGACCACTTCTGATGGCAATCATTCTGCAACTTCCCTTGTGTCTGTATGAACTGCAGGGGTCAGTGGTTTGTGTGGATGATCGTTTCTTTTCCCAAAATGTAATGCTTCCATTGTTGACAAGCCTGCACAATGGAATACATTTCTTAGTCATAAGTGGGATACTTCCAGACTATGTTGGAAAGTGTCTCATTGTGATATGCCACTGGATTCCCATGTTGAGTACGGACTACCCCAATAGCATAGTCAGAGGCATCTGTCTTGATCTCAAATGGTTGTTGCAAGTCTGGTAATGTGAGCACTGGTGCAGAGCAGAGGCGATTCTTCAACTCCCTGAACGCCTTCTGTTGAGATTCGAACCAAAAGAATTTTTCTTTAGCTCCTCCCTTGGTGACTTGACTCAAGGGCCAAGTGATATGAGAGAATCCCAACACAAACCTGCGGTAGAAATTGGCAAGACCTAAAAAGATGCGGAGCTCTGTTAGGGTGGTTGGGGCTGGCCAGTCCCGAATGACTTGGATCTTTGTTGGATCCACATGTACCCACCGCTCATCAATAATGTATCCCAGATACTGAACCTGGGTCATGCCAAAAGTGCATTTCTCCAAATTGGCACACAAATTGTGTTGCTGTAGTGTTTGGAGGACCTGTCGGATGTGGTGGAGGTGCTCTTCCCAAGCATGGCTGAAGATCAGAATGTCATCCAAGTACACCACTACAAATGAGTTAGTGAATGGCCGCAGGATGTCATCCATTAGCCTCATGAAAGTTGCAGGGGCATTTGCCAACCCGAAAGGCATGACCAACCATTCGAAAAGGCCCTCATTGGATTTGAATGCAGTCTTCCACACATTAGAGGGTTCGATTGGTACCTAGTGATACCCAGACTTCAAGTCGATCTTGCTAAAATATTTCCCCCCCCTTGAGTTGGTCCAGAAGGTCATCAATCCGTGGGATCGGGTACCTATTCCGGACAGTGATCTTGTTCAGTGCCCGATAGTCAATGCAGAGTCTCCAAGTCCCATCCTTCTTCTGCACCAACACAATCGGGCTCCCATAGGGCGATGAACTCGGTCGGATGTGACCTTTCTGCAACAGCTCCCGAATCTGCCTCTTGATTTCGTCATTCTCCAGAACAGAGCGCCGATAGATGGGTCCATTGGGCAGCAACGTACCTGGGGTCAGATCGATGGGGTGCTTGACCTAGCAGTGTAGAGGCACCCCTGCGGGGGAGGTGAAGATTTCCTCATACTCCTCCACGACCTTATCCATCTATTTTTTTCATGCAGTAGGGCCCTGTCTGGAGGCCATGGCCACCGTCTTCCTCTTTCCCTGAGGGAGGATCATTAGGAAAACAAATTTCCTGGTTTTGGAAATGAGCTTACTGCATTGTTTTGCAATAACCAACGATATGGTGGTAGGCGGTGCTATCTCCGGTATCCTGTACAACTTATTTCCCAAAGTGATAATAACAGCACGAGGCTTGGACTCATACACAACATGTCTCTTCCACAAGTATGGTTGGCCTAATAATACATCAGAAACATCAAGAGGAGCAATGCCACATAATACCTCATCCGTGAAGGGCTTGATGCTGTAGGGAAGGTGACATTGTTGACTGACGTGGAGGTCCCATCCTTGGTGCAACCACCCGATGGTGTATGGTTGTGGGTGTGCTGTGGTCGGCAAGCCCAGCCGCTTCACAACCTCTACTGAGATGAGTTTCTTCTGGCTCCCATTGTCGACAATGAACTGCAACGGGTAACCCTTTACCCACATCTTGGAATGGAAGAGATGCTCCACCTCCTCTAGATCTTTTGGTTCCTCCTTCTAGATCTTCATGGTGGCAACAGTGGCGTTGGGCTCCGCATCGATAATCTGCTTCCCCCTATCATTCCCCTTGTCAGGTTCTGATTCAGAGTCAGAGCATGCATCCAATTCAGAAGCCTTCAACTCGGCTACTAGTGACTGCTTGGCCCGACACTCACTTGTGTTGTGAGTGGAGCTCTTATGGAACTCACACCACTTCCCCGTGTCCTTTTTTGGCTTTGTGGTGTTTTTCTTTTCTTGTGGCTTTGGAGGGTTGTCATGGGTTGCCCTGCCTTGGCTTGGTCCTTTGTTCTGTGTTTTGGGGGTACCTTTCCCTTGCTTCTGATTTGTAGACCCAAAGTCTCGCCTCTTCTGTTTGAACTTCTGCTCAATCTGGGCAGCATATCGGTATGCCACACCAAGCGAGGAGATGTCAAGGAACTCCATTTCCTCCTGAATGTATCTGTGCAGACAACTGCAGTATTTTAACACCAAATGTTTCTCTGAATCTTTGATACCCAACTTTGTGCATAGGGTATGAAACATATTCGTCATCTCATGCACATCTTGGTCCCTTTGCTGCCGCAGTGTAGTCCATTGTATGTATTTGTCCTCATAGCTCCCCTCAAGATAATATTGTTCCTTGATGGCATCTCAGAAAGCATTCCAAATGGGTGCAGCTGAGAATAGAGAGGGTTCTCCCTCGTCCTGTTGCTCCGAGTAGGTTTCCCACCAGTCCTTGACATGGGGGGCGACTTTGAGGAGTGCGAAAATAATCTTTTCTCGGTCGGAAAAGTCATGAACCGAGAAATATCCTTCTAACAGATTCAACCATCTATCTATGGCATCTGCATCTATTTGGCCCTCAAATATGGGAATGTCAAAGTTTACTTGTACCTTAAAAACAGTGGTGCCTCCAAAGTGGTTGTTGGATGTCGATGCGCCGTTAGTGGGAATTCGTTGAAGAATCTGGGCAAAGTTGTCCATCATCACGTTCCTTTGTTTCTCAAGGGCCTCCTCAAGCAACATTTTGATAGGATCTCCTGCTCCCTCATCTTTCTTTTCTTCCCCCATGGGTAGTCGTCGGGGTTTGCGAGGCTGATCTTGCAAAGGTTCAACCAGATCGAGCCCCAATTCCTTATACCCTGACCTCGTTGGGGACATGCAAAGAAGGATCGAGAATGAGCAGTCAGGCTCTGATACCACTGATCCGGATTCATGTAGGAACACAATGAAATATAGAAATACACATAAACATAGAGATGCAGCGGAAACAAGACTTCATTTCATTAATAACAAATGACTGAAATATGCTTACAGACAGAATGGAAATAAACTAGCTAGGGTGCTGGTAGCTTATCTTTGAGAAGAGATGTGGCAGCTACTTGCCTCTGAACTATGTTACAATGAGGCTCGAAGGCCTATTCTTATTGAGAAACAATGGAAAACCCAAAACATCCAAAGACCTAACCCTAGGAGATGAAACGCCAAGAATATGGGCCCCGTTTGGGTAAGTTGGTACATCAACTTCTTGGCGACGTAACTTTGGCATACGATCTCCATTTGACGCGTTCCATACCTTGTTAGAAATATCTATCCAAGGACTACAAATTTTGGGTGAGCAACTTGATATATGATACATTTTGCTCCCCATTTTCGCAAAAAACATCATTTAAGGCCTCAAAACGACTCTGGATGTTTAGGACCCGAAAAACTGCTAAAATTAGTAAATTGTGCGAAAACTGAAAAACTAAAAGAAGAAATGGTGGAGGTCCAAGTGGAATAGGTGGGTGGCCACCAATATCCACCTGGATCAGACATATCTAGGTACCTGTGTTAAAAATTGCATCTCTTTATTCGCTATAATTTTGGAGATACACTCTGTGGAAGATAGGGTTTTTGACTAGTCCTGAAGCTAGTCATAAACAGGTGTTCCGGGTAAAACAGTCATAACGTCTTCATAGATAATCCAAATGAAGTGAGACCAATTGAATTGGAAAGAGTACAGGTTGTAGTTTCCTGTGTAAACATTTCAAAATATGATGTTAAAAATTGAGCACGGGGCATGCTGTACATGTTCGCTCTCTTGAATAAACCACAATTGAATAAGGTCTACCATTTTCTCTATAACTCCTTTTCTGAGAGGATTCAAGGAGTGAAAATTCGTGAGAATACATTGAGTAATATTATCTATAGGATCAGATTATTCCAAGAATTGAAGAATTGTAGAAGTTGAAGAAGTCTCAGAAGCATTATCAGGTTCTATGTGATGGTTGGTTGATGATGATAATTTAATGTAAAGTTGTATTATATCTCATATATTATTGGGTGGAAGGAAGGGGCAAGGATGGAGAGGTCAACCCTCTCTTGATATTGGATGATTGTATCTTTCTTTTGGAGGTTTATCCCTCCCTTTATGTTTGGAAGATGTAGCTACCTTTGGAAGTCATTACTTCCCTTGAACAATAACTATAGAGTATTTATCATATATTGTGCATGGTGTATTTTGGTGTATTAGCGTAACTCTTCTACTATTGTTCATTGCTCATTGGATATAATTGAATATATAATCTGGTTGAAGTAGAAGTTGATTTTTTTTTTAATTGTACTTGATATTGATTCACCCCCCTCTCAGTATCATATCAACAATTGGTATTAGAGAAGATTGCCTTCAAAACAATTTAACCACTCGAAGGAAGATCCTAAGTAGAAATGGAAGACAACATTCCAAATGGGATTGCACCATTTGATGGAATCAATTTTGAATACTGGAGTAATAGAATAGAAACTTACTTGAAATCTCTTAGTGCAAATGTTTGGTTCTCGGTTTCTTTAGGATACAATGCTTTGAAGAAACCAAAGAATACAACTCAGAATGAAGCAAGAAGGAACAACAAATTGACAATAGATACCATCCTGGATGGATTGACAGATTCAGTGAAATCCAAGGTGGGATCATGTGCATCAACAAAAGATCTTTGGGACAAGCTAGAATACCTTTATGCAAGGGAAGAAGAAACAATAGAAGAAGAAGTTGAAGCAAATTACAACATCTCATATTTCAAACAAGAAAATAGAGGTGAGTTCTTTTTCTTTAATTGTGAAGGAGTAGGACATGTTGAAGAGGGGACCAAGATTTAATTTGATTTTGATAAATCAAATGCTAAAATACGAAGCTCTTCCTTTATATTGGAGAGCTTGAGTGGTCTTAATGGTTAAGAATATGTGTTTCTCATAAGAAGTCACAAGTTCAAATACAAAGGTAGGGTAGGCTAGGGTATGTATACTTCCTAGACTTTGCCTGTCAAATTGTTGGGCAGAGGAGGTCTCATACACCAATTTGGTGTTTAGGCTTCATTGTCTAACTATTCAAAGTTTTGGCTTTTTTTTAATCTAAATTTGGAGATATGAATATGCAAGAAATCATAATTTTATGTTATTTAAATTGCATTTATGAATGCAGAAATGGATTCAAAGTGTTCAAAAATATTTGGAACATTCAAATTATACAGATTTTAGATAAATATAGCTGGAAAAAAAAACCAAAAATTAAAACGTTTAGATTACGACCTAAATTTGAGAAAGAATTTCTACATAAAAAAAGTTAAATTTCTTCATAATCTTTTTGAATGAGATCGAATAGTACATGTGCTACTATTTTCTCCTGCCGATGTTGCGAGGTTTTCCGACAAGTCTTTTGGGGGCTGCTTTACCTTGTCGTTCTCTGATAACTTATTCATAGCTACAGACGGAAAGAATGAACGGATGGCTTTGAAATTATTCAAAGTCTTGCAGGTGACAATACAAGTAATGTGTGTAACAGGTATGAAGCATAGACAACGAATATAAATGCTATTTTGAGTCTCTGCTCCTGCTACCTATACACGATGTGATTGGTTCGTATTAAATCACATGAAAGTAAAGTGGAAAGCAAAACCAAGGCAGAGTCGAATAGATTGAGGAGTGTTAAGATCTGATTGCTTTACTAATTTAACACATGTTTTTCATTTGTGGAGTCATGCATGATGTCGTGATCCCTTAACTTATGGAGATATGCGAGGAAAGTGTCAGATTGTACAAAACCATAAAAATAGTATCTGTTACCAAAGAAGATTACGTGCCAAGCACTACCCTTGGTACCTAACTTCTCTCGGTGTAGGGTGATGACAACATTTCACACACTTATCTACAACCAGTTTTACAAAGAGGTTGTCGAAATGCTAATTAAAATGACGACCAATGTCCAACCTTATATGCAACATTAAATATGAATTGAATGTTATTTACACTTATCTACAACCAGTTTTGCAAAGAGTCTGTGGAAATGCTAATTAAGATGGTGGCCAATATCCAACTTGATATGCAACATTGAATATGAGTTGAATGTTATTTACACTTATCTACAACAAGTTTTACAAAGAGGTTGTTGAAATGCTAGTTAAAATGGGGGCCAATATCCAACTTGACATGCAACATTAAATATGAATTGAAGTTATTGTGAAGCATATCTAGCATGTTAAGCAACATTGAATTTGAATTGAATGTTGTTGTGGGTGAATTATAGGTTGAATTGAATAATGGTGTGGGTAGATTATAAATATGTGGTCTACCTATAATGCACCCACCCCAACATTCAATATTGTCTCAGTAGAATACTGCATAGCAAGCTAGATATTCCCCCCCTAACTAAAATGCTCATATTTATTGAAATCAATTGGAACATAAAAATTTTAAATTGATTTAAAGATCTTAAAAAAAATTAGATCACATTTTTAAACAAATAAATCAAATTTAATTATATTAAAATGAAGTAGTAAGTCTTTAAAAATAAAAAATCATTTAAATATAAATATTTTAGTTAAACTTTAATCCGTTTTCACAAAATGCCAAATAAAAATGTATAATACATATTAAGTAAGAAAATGCCCAACAAAAATACATAGTGCATTTTAAGAAGAGAACATCATTTAACAAAGAATTATACTCATAATGTTGTGCATTAAATCTTCCCCAACTTGATATGCAACATTGTAGCCATCTTTCGGTTGTATTTGAAGAACATAGGGGGTTGTAGCCTCTTTCTGGTTGTAGCAAGAGAATTGGGGAGTTGGAGATTCCCTCAGGTTGTAGCCTGAAAATAGGGGGTCAGATCCTCCTTCCAGTTGCAGCTGGAAAACAAAGGAAGTTGGTGCTTCCAATGGATGTATTTCTTAAAGAAACATAAGAAAAAACATTATTTGGTTTTCTCCTGCATTGGATTTCCACGTAAAATATTGGTGTACTGTGTATGTGTGTGATTACTCATTGTTCATGGTTTATTTATTTTGCACATGATTGAATGATATTGGTAAATTTATCATAAAGACAAATAATATTTATACACTGTAGTTAAAAATGATTATAATTGCTCTATTACTAATTCACCCCCCTCTTATTAATACAACAATTGGTATTAGAGAAGGTTCCTTCAGAAATCAGTTTAACCACTGAAACGTAGATCATGGAGAGAAACAATATGTATAAAAATGGAATACCACAGTTTGATGGACATAACTATGCATTCTGGAGCAGAAGGATGGAAACACATGTGCAAGCACAGGGATTTGAGGTTTGGAAATCAATTGCAGATGGATATAAAGAACCAACCGTTCCACCAACAAATAAAAAAAGAAAGGAACTTAGTATAAATAATTCAAAGGCCACAAATGCACTTCTGAATGGTCTTTGTGATTTGGTATATGCCAAATTTATGCATTGAAAATCATCTAAAGAAATTTGGGACAAACTTCAGAATATCTATGAAGGAGATTCAAAAGTCAAGGCAACAAATCTTCAAACTTACATAGGTCAATTTGAACAACTAAATATGAAGGAAGATGAGAATATTGCAACTTACTTTTTACGAGTAGATGAAACAGTGAATGCAATCATAAGATTGTGAGAAACATTTGATGAA
Source organism: Picea engelmannii (assembly GCA_009831015.1). Taxonomy (NCBI): domain Eukaryota; kingdom Viridiplantae; phylum Streptophyta; class Pinopsida; order Pinales; family Pinaceae; genus Picea; species Picea engelmannii. The sequence goes on along the minus strand of ML785493.1, from coordinate 88,319 downwards.
ACTATAATTGTTCAAAAGGTACTAAGATTTCTTCCAATGAGATTTGATCCTAAGATCTCAACACTAGAAAAAAGAGCAAATCTAGACGCAATAAGCATGGATGAACTATATGGATTTTTCACAGCTTACGAGATGAAAACAAAACAAGCGCATCTAGGTACAAAAGAAGCATCATTCAAAACATCTAAGAAGTCAAAGAAAAAGGGAAAGAAAAAGACTAAAGAAGATAGCAGAAACAGTGACATCTCAGAGGACGATGAAGAAGTAGCCAACTTCTTCAGAGCATTGAAAAAGGGAACCGACGATAGATAGAAAGGTAAGATTCCATTGATTTGTTTTAATTGTGATGGTATTGGTCATTTTGATAACAAGTGTCCTCATAAGAAAAAGAAAATAAATGATGAGGATGATTCAATAACAAACAAACATATAAAGACAAAAGAACCAAAAAGAAAGTCTTCAATAAAAGTTTCTGCACCAAAGAAGACAACTCCTTATTAGATGAAGAGGAAGTTAGTGAAAGTGAGATAGAAACATTTATATTCATGGCATTAGAAGATTCTAATAAAAAATACACCGAAGAAGAATATGAAGAGGCAAAAGGTTACTACCGAGAAGAAATGTTGAGTGTTATAGAAGTTATAAAAAGAGAAAAGACGAAAAAGAAGAAGCTCCAAGCAGAACTAGGCAAGAAAGAAGACACTCAAGAACTAGAGCAGATGATCACGGAATTGAAGGTTCAAATAGAAGAAGATAAAATAATTGAAGAAGCACTCATAGAACAGTCGGAAGAAAGAGACATGATCATTTGAAATTTGGAAGCATAGATTGTCACATTGAGAAAGGATCTGCAAAAGAAAAATATGAAGAACAACTCAAAAGTTTTGGATGACATTATCAACAGTCAAAGGCCTAATCATGACAAGTTCGGACTTGGATACAATCATAAAGAAAAGGGATCAAGCTCCAAAATGACAGATCAAAAAACATATCCAAAAAGAAATGCAAAAACAATTAGAGGGGATAGGAATTTCTACAAGGAAGATCACAGGGACACTCCTCCACCGAGAAGATTCAGATTTCAAAATCAACGACAGTCAGAAACAAATCGGCCTCGAGAAGAATAAATATTCAGAAGAGTAACTCCTTTCAGAAGATATTCAACTACCATGTATCAAACTATCTGTTTTGGTTTATGTTATGCATGCAATAATTTTGGACATAAAGTTGTAAATTGCAGAGATAATAGAAGGAACATAAAAAACTTTGAAAGTCATACACAAAATGGTTATCCAAGAAGGCCTAGTGAAACACAAAGAAGAAGATACAATAGGTTTGAATCATTGAGCACTGAAGTGGAATTCTACAAGTGCAACAAATTTGGACATATGGCCAAATATCGTAGAATGACAATCCCTCCTAGAGAATCACAACAGAATAACAACAATCACATACATGAACCTCACAAGAGAACATGGATAAGAAAGAAGAATCAATATACCAATGAAGAATGGACACTTGCTCTACAAGCTAAGCATAATAAATGTGGTTGGTATGTTGATAATGGTTTCTGAAAGCACATGATAGGTGATGAAGACAAGTTTCTAACATTGAGAAAGGAAAGAGATGGATCAATCTCCTTTGGAAACAATGACTTAGCTAGGATCATTGGAAAGTGTTGGAAGATTGGTTGTTGTTATTGATGTCAACCCTACTCATTGGTTTTGGACCGCAAGATTGATGCATGTATTTGGACATGAAGAACATTGCACATGCAGATACAACACCCTTGGATGGATAATATACATCATGTTGTTTTCGGTGGTAGGTGGCACGTCACGTGGATTTGAAGAGAAATAAAATTTTGAAGATGACAAAGTGAATTGAAGAAGGAAGTGCAGGTTGGACCTAAAGATAATTAAAGAAAATAATTGAAAAATAAGAAAGTGTCAGGTCGACCCTAATGTTAAAAGGAAGTGACATAAAGGGTATAAATACATCTCATTAAACATTCATTTTTCAAAACACACAAGTTTTTTAATGAACAAGGAGATATAAGTTGAATTTAAGAGGAAATCTGAAGTAAAGAAGACCAGATTTCAAGGGAGGATGAAGTCTTTTGGTGATGTGTTCTAATGTATGTTATTTACATGTCATCTTACCATTTCCACTATAATTTTTTTTCTAGAACGATTCAGATGGTAAAATTAGTATGGTATTGAGAAGACATATCTAGGTACCTGTGTTAAAAATTGCAGCTCTTTATTCACTATAATTTTGGAGATACACTCTGTGGAAGATAGGTGTTACCCATGATTTTGGTCGTCATGATGATGTATTGAGGATGGTGTACTCAGGCTCTTCATTAGAACTTTCTCCTGAGAAAAGTTACCTTCATCTCTCTCCAGAAATCACATTTTTGAGGAAGGTTCGCAGGCTACCAATACATTTGCCTGTGAGAATGCATGATTCTCTCAGGTTGCCTTAAGCCAGGGTGCGAGAAGTTCGCACTGTGTCTAACTACTAGGGTGCGAACTCTTTCTAAAGAAGGGAAAAATATGAATTCTTGAAGTTTCTAGAAGGGAATCCTCTAGAAGGATGAGATGGCATTCAAATGGTTATCTAAGTACTGGATTTCCTGATATTTTGGGATCATTCTTATCCAAGTAACTAATTCATTCTCTCTTATATATTGAGAGGATTCTCATGGAAAAGGTTAGAAGCAAGAAGGTCAAGAAGACATTGGAGAATTAGTGAAAGATTGTGTGAAGGACTGATGCTACAACAGCTAAGTACTCTAGCAAGTTTATCAAAAGTGGTTGATCTTCTTCATGCAAGTGAGCAAGTGTATGTGTCAGAACCAAGGGCCATCGAAAGGAGGTTTGCAACATCAAGGCTCCGGTTGTAATCTTTGCTTTCCATCAATATGATACAGTAATATGTCCCTTTCCCATAAAGCTAAGTCTACTTTATTGTATAATTCCTTGATCATATACATAGATTAACCGTTGAATATATTAAGTTGTTTTCACTTCGATTGGTTTGAGCTGTCCTGGTCTTGACTGCACAAGAGCATTGGAGCGAAGCTGGAACAACAAAGACCAAAGGAAGCGATCATAAGGTATGTTCATGATTCTTGCCTCCTAGTTCATTCAATAGTCGAAATCTAGGGAAAGAGTATTATTCTGTCTTGATTTGTTCTAGATCCAGGTGGATCTAGGGAGATCGGTTTGTGTCCGCACTTATGGATTTATCCAATAACAAAATTGGCGACCATAAGGTGGCTATGCTATATTTTGACAGCATGGATCCACAGTGTATGATTGGTGGCCATGACCTATGTCTACAATGGCGTCAGTTTGTGATCTGAGTATGGGAATGCCTACCTTAGAATTGATATATATGATACTCTGCAGATGCTTGATTGTTCACAGGTTTCCGATTAGATGTGCTCCTGGTTCTCGACACACACATGCAGCTTACAAAGTCTATCGACTATCACTGGTTCCAATCTCAGACTTTGGGAGGCATTATATTACCCATGATTTTGGTCGTCATGATGATGTATTGAGGATGGTGTACTCAGGCTCTTCATTAGAACTTTCTCCTGAAAAAAGTTACCTTCATCTCTCTCCAGAAATCACATTTTTGAGGAAGGTTCGCAGGCTACCAATACATTTGCCTGCGAGAATGCATGATTCTTACAGGTTTCCTTAAGCCAGGGTGTGAGAAGTTCGCACTGTTTCTAACTACTAGGGTGTGAACTCTTTCTAAAGAAGGGAAAAAGATGAATTCTCGAAGTTTCTAGAAGGAAATCTTCTAGAATGATGAGATGGCATTCGAATGGTTATCTAAGTACTGGATTTCCTGATATTTTGGGATCATTCTTATCCAAGTAACTAATTCATTCTCTCCTATATATTGAGGGGATTCTCATGGAAAAGGTTAGAAGCAAGAAGGTCAAGAAGACATTGGAGAATTAGTGAAAGATTGTGTGAAGGACTGATGCTACAACAACTAAGTACTCCAACAAGTTTATCAAAAGTGGTTGATCTTCTTCATGCAAGTGAGCAAGTGTGTGTGTCAGAACCAAGGGCCATCGAAAGGAGGTTTGCAACATCAAGGCTCAGGTTGTAATCTTTGCTTTCCATCAATATGATACAGTAATATGTCCCTTTCCCATAAAGCTAAGTCTACTTTATTGTATAATTCCTTGATCATATACATAGATTAATCGTTGAATATATTAAGTTGTTTTCACTTCAATTGGTTTGAGTTGTCCTGGTCTTGACTGCACAAGAGCATTGGAGCGAAGCTGGAACAACAAAGACCAAAGAAAGCGATCATAAGGTATGTTCATGATTCTTGCCTCCTAGTTCATTCAATAGTTGAAATCTAGGGAAAGAGTATTATTCTGTCTTGATTTGTTCTAGATCCAGGTGGATCTAGGGAGATCGGTTTGTGTCCGCACTTACAGATTTATCCAATAACAATAGGGTTTTTGACTAGTCCTGAAGCTAGTCATAAACATGTGTTCCGGGTAAAACAATCATAACGTCTTCATAGATAATCCAAATGAAGCGAGACCAATTGAATTGGAAATAGTACGGGTTGTAGTTTCCTGTGTAAAAATTTCAGAATATGATGTTAAAAATTGAGCGCGGGGCATGATGTACATGTTTGCTCTCCTGAATAAACTACAATTGAATAAGGTCTACCATTTTTTCTATAACTCCTTTTCTGAGAGGATTCAAGGAGTGAAAATTCGACAGAATACATTGAGTAATATTATCTACAGAATCAGATTATTCCAAGAATTGAAGAATTGTAGAAGTTGAAGAAGTCTCAGAAGCATTATCAGGTTCTATGTAATGGTTGGTTGATGGTGATAATTTAATGTAAAGTTGTATTATATCTCATATATTATCGGGTGGAAGGAAGGGGCAAGGATGGAGAGGTCAACCCTCCCTTGATATTGTATGATTGTATCTTCCTTTTGGAAATTTATCCCTCCCTTTATGTTTGGAAGATGTAGCTACCTTTGGAAGTCATTACTTCCCTTGAACAATAACTATTGAGTATTTCTCATATATTGTGCATGGTGTATTTTGGTGTATTGGTGTAACTCTTCTACTATTGTTCATTGTTGATTGGATATAATTAAATATATAATTTGGTTGAAGTATAATTTGATTTTTTTTTTTAATTGTACTTGATACTGATTCACCCCCCTCTTAGTATCAACAATTGGTATCAGAGCATATTTCCTTCAAAACAATTTAACCACCGGAAGGAAGATCCTAAGTAGAAATGGAAGAAAACATTCCAAATGGGATTCCACCATTTGATGGAATCAATTTTGAATACTGGAGTAATAGAATCGAAACTTACTTGAAATCTCTTAGTGCAAATGTTTGGTTCTCAGTTGCTTTAGGATACAATGCTTTGAAGAAACCAAAGACTGCAACTCAGAATGAAGCAATAAGGAACAACAAATTGACAATAGATACCATCCTAGATGGATTGACAGATTCAGTGAAAACCAAGGTGGGATCATGTGCATCAACAAAAGATCTTTGGGACAAGCTACAAGTGTTTCATAACTGAGAGGGGGGGGGGGCTTGAATCAGTTGTAACCTTGATTAAACAATTATGCTTATTTTAAACTCTTTCTAGATCACTCAATGACAATCACAATAATGCATGGATGTAAGCAATAGACCATTCAGCATCATTCACACATATGAGATACACAGTAACAGATATTTCTTGAGGAAACCCATAAAGGGTAAAAACCTCTTCTTCTTTATATGATAAGTAATCTGTACATTCTTTACATTATCATACATATGAGCTCCAACTCATAATGAGGCTACAACCTTTGTTTTGCAAGCTCTAACTTGCTAAGAGCACCAACTCTCTGTTTTCTCTAACACCTACTAGAAGGAAGCACCAACTCCCTAATTGTTCCAGCACCAATTGGATGGAAGCACCAACTTCGAGTCACACAGGCACCAGCCTGTATAACAGAGAACAACAGTTCTCCCTTGCACCACCCTGCCACCCTGGTTTTTCTAGCTGCAACTAGATGGAAGCTACAACTTCCTTTGTTCAAGCACCCACTTGAACCTCTAAGGACAACAGTCCTCCCTAGCACCTCCCTGCCACTCTAAAATATAAATTTTTGCTAATGAAACTTATCACAGTGATACAATATTTATCATTGGCTTACCAGACTTATCACTGTTCTGCTATGCTGCTCTTCTCTCCTATATCAGTGTCTCTCTATCTGCATCTTCTTGGGATTTCTGATCTTCTGTTTTTCTCTACACAAGCACCTCAACCTTCCTTTAGTGTCTTACTATCTTGCTCCACACATGCCTTGCGCTTTCTGTGCTTCTGCCTTTTATTCTCTATGCGCAATGTCCATTCAATGCTCCATTCCTCTTCTTTGTATTTCAACTGCTGCACACTCCTCCTTCTACACTCTTGAATCCATCTCAACAACAACAATTCCATCTCTTCTCTATTCTTCATACTTATAATCTCTGTGCACCTTGTGCATGTCGTCCCGCCATGCTTCTGCATGCTCTCTCATGTCGATTACTCTACTTGTTTATCATGGCAACTCTTCAGCTTCTCTGCCAGTTAGATCCATCTGTCAATTGCCTCTATGAACAGTCTTCATTCCACTGGCAGATTCCTAGAGACTCTTCAGCTCCTCTGGCAATCACACAGAAGCCTCTTCGATTCCTCTGGTAGAAACCATAAGTGGTTTCTAGCAGTTACACTGTGAACCTCCAAAGACTGCTTCAGCCACTGAATCACGACTGATCGATTAACTGTGAAGAGCAACAATAGCCCTTCGATCATACTTAAATTCACCTGAACAGTTCGATGGATTTCGTAGGGTCTTGCATTTAATTCATATGCCCACTGGTTGTGACTGAGCGTTAAACAGAGTTTTAATTTCGTGATCTCGTATCTCGTCATTCCTGTGATAGAATATCTCGACACTTCAAGTCGCGATCGTCAAGACTCCGAGATGGAGCTTAGGACCACTAGCTTCTTCCCCTCATGTGACCACCGACTGTGACCACAGGCTACGCCAAAAGGTGCTTCATATTTCACAAACTTATAAACTTCATCGAGCCTGATCAACGGTTGAGATCTTCGATGATTCGACGGTCCATATCTCATCACGATCTCGCATATCGCGATTCTTGTGTTGAAGAGTCTTGATGCTCCAAGTCATGATCGTCGAGACTCCAAGGTGGAGTTTAACTTTGCTAGTTTCTTCCCTTCACGTGACCACCGACGATGACCACAGGCTATGCTAAAATGCGCTTCATGTTTCATGAACTTATGAACATCATCGAGCCTGATCAACGGTCGAGATCTCTAATGATCTGATGGTCCAGATCTCATCGCGATTCCTATGATGAAGGGTCTTGATGCTCCAAGTTGTGAGGGCCAAGACTCCGAGATGGAGCTTAACACCGCTAGCTCCTTCCTCCATCTTCCACAGATGTAACCACTGGCTGTGACCACAGCCTTATTCGAAAATGCATTTCACACTTTCACATCTCGGGTATTCTGTGATGAATCCTCTCGACTCTCCATGTCACGAACTCTGAAATAGAGCTAAGCTTTTCTAGCTCTGCTCTCTAGCTCTCAACAATGTGACCACGAGATATGACCATTCGCCAATCAAACGAGAACTTCACTCCTTTGACTTTCCAGTCAGCGAAACAATGATTTGACATGTGTCCTCTGGATCCAATGGTCCAGATCTTTATCAAGATTTCACCACTTCATGAGCCTTCTTCATGCCTGATCAATGGTCAACAATCCTTGGTGATCTGACGGTCTAGATCTTTTCGTGACCTCGCATATCGTGATTTTGAACCTCTTTCCTTTGGATTTCCTGATATGCAAAACTCCAAAAAAAAACCTTTCTCGCTCACCACGTGTCCTTCTTGAATCAACTGTCAAGATTCTTATCGCGATTTCGCATATCGTGAGTTTGAACCTCTTTCCTTTGGATTTCCCGATCTGCGAAACTCCGAAACAAAACCTTTGTCGTTCTTGGACTGTTTTCCTCCTTCTGAGCTTACACTGTTGATATTGCCATTATCTCTATGCTCCTGATTGTGCTGATCTTCGCCATCTGATCATGCTGATCTTCACTATCAATGAAAAACACGCATACACTTGCACTCTAGACTATCTCTTCTGAGCTTACGTTGTCCCTATTTTTCCATCACTGCATACTCTAATCTTGCCATCAATGACAAGCATGTCTTCCTATAAACATGCCAACAACAAGACCTTTATGCAAGGGAAGAAGAAAAAATAGAAGAAGAAGTTGAAGCAAATTACAACATCTCAGATTTCAAAGAAGAAAGTAGAGGTGAGTTATTTTTCTTTAACTGTGGAGTAGGACATGTTGAAGAGGGGAACGAGATTTAATTTGATTTTGATAAATCAAATGCTAAAATAAATAGCTCTTCCTTTATACTGGAGAGCTTGAGTGGGCTCAATAGTTAAGAATATGTGTTTCTCATAAGAAGTCACAAGTTCAAATCCAAAGGTAGGGTAGGATAGGGTATGTATACTTCCTAGACTTTGCCTATCAAATCGTTGGACAGAGGAGGCCTCATACACCAATTTGGTGTTTAGGCTTCGTTGTCTAACTATTCAAAGTTTTGGCTTTTTTTTAATCTAAATCTAGAGATATGAATCTGCAATAAATAACAATTTTATGTTATTTAAATTGCATTTCTGAATGCATAAATGGATTCAAAGTATTGAAAAATCTCTGGAACATTCAAATTATATAGATTTCAGATAAATATAGCTGAAAAAAAAAACAAAAATTAAAACGTTTAGATTACGACCTAAATTTGAGAAAGAATTTCTACATGAAAAAAGTTAAATTTCTTCATAATCTCCTTAAATGGGATTGAACAGTACCTGTGCTTCTATTTTCTCCTGCTGATGCTGTGAGGTTTTCCGACGAGTCTTCCAGGGGATGCTTTGCCTTATCGTTCTCTGATAATTTATTCATAGCTATGGACGGAAAGAATGACCAGATGGCTTTGAAATTATTCAAAGTCTTGCAGGTGAGAGTACACGTAACATGTGTAACAGGTATGAAGCGGAGACAGTGAATATAAATGTTATTTTGAGTCTCTGCTCCTGCTACCTATACGCGATGTGATTGGTTTGTATTAAATCACGTGAAAGTAAAGTGGAAAGCAAAACCAAGGCAGAGTCGAATAGATTGAGGTGTGTTAAGATCTGATTGCTTTACTGATTTAACACATGTTTTTCATTTGTGGAGTCATGCATGATGTCGTGATCCCTTAACTTATGGAGATATGCGAGGAAAGTGCCATAATGTACTAAACCAGAAAAATAGTATCTGTTACCAATGAAGATTACGTGCCAAGCACTACCCTTGGTACCTAACTTCTCTAGGCATAGGGTGATGACAACATTTCACTCACTTATCTACAACGAATTTTACAAAGAGGTTGTCGAAATGCTAATTAAAATGGTGACCAATATCCAACTTGATATGCACCATTGAATATGAATTGAATGTTATTTACACTTATCTACAACCAGTTTTACAAAGAGGTTGTGGAAATGCTAATTAAGATGGCTGCCAATATCTAGCTTGATATGCAGCATTGAATATGAATTGAATGTTATTTACACTTATCTACAACCAGTTTTACAAAGAGGTTGTTAAAATGCTAATTAAAATGGCGGCCAATATCCAACTTGATATGTAGCATTGAATATGAATTGAAGTTATTGAAGGTTCAAATAGAAGAAGATAAAATAATTGAAGACGCACTCACAGAACAGTCAAAAGAAAGAGACATGATCATTGGAAATTTGGAAGCATAGATTGTCACATTAAGAAAGGATCTGGAAAAGAAAAATATGAAGAACAACTCAAAATTTTTGGATGACATTATCAACAGTCAAAGGCCTAATCATGACAAGTCTGGACTTGGATACAATCATAAAGAAAAGGGATCAAGCTCCAAACTGACAGATCAAAAAACATATCCAAAAAGAAATGCAGAAACAATCAGAGGGGATAGGAAGTTCTACAAGGAAGATCACAGGGACACTTCTCCACTGAGAAGATTCAGATTTCGAAATCAATGACATTCAGAAACAAATAGGCCTCGGGAAGAATAAATGTTCAGAAGAGTAAATCCTTTCAGAAGATCTTCAACTACCATGTATCAAACTATTTGTTTTGGTTTATGTTATCCATGCAATAATTTTGGACATAAAGCTGTAAATTGCAAAGATAATAGAAGGAACATAAAAAACTTTGATAGCCAGACACAAAATGGTTATCCAAGAAGGCCTAGTGAAACACAAAGAAGAAGATACAACAGGTTTGAATCATTGAGCACTGATGTGGAATGCTACAAGTGCAACAAATTTGGACATATGGCCAAATATTGTAGAATGGCAATCCCTCCTAGAGAATCACAACAGAATAAAAACAATCACATACATGAACCTCACAAGAGAACATGGATAAGAAAGAAGAATCAGTATAACAATGAAGAATTGACACTCACTCTACAAGCTAAGCATAATAAATGTGGTTGGTATGTTGACACTGGTTTCTCAAAGCACATGATAGGTGATGAAGACAAGTTTCTAACATTGAGAAAGGAAAGAGATGGATCAATCTCCTTTGGAAACAATGACTCAGCTAGAATCATTGGAAAGTGTTGGAAGATTGGTTGTTGTCATTGATGTCAACCCTAGTCATTGGTTTTGGACCGCAAGATTGATGCAGGTATTTGGACATGAAGGACATTGCACATGCAGATACAACACCCATGGATGGATAATATACATCATGCTATTTTTGGTGGTAGGTGGCACATCACGTGGATCCTCATGGTTGAGGAGAAATACAATTTTGAAGATGACAAAGTGAATTGAAGAAGGAAGTGCAGGTTGGACCTGAAGATAATTAAAGAAAATAATTACAAAATAAGAAAGTGTCAGGTCGGCCCTAATGTTAAAAGGAAGTGACATAAAGGGTATAAATACATCTCATTAAACATTCATTTTTCAAAACACACAATTTTTTTAATGAACAAGGAGATAGAAGTCGAATTTCAGAGGAAATCTGAAGTAAAGAAGGCCAGATTTCAAGGGAGGATGAAGTCTTTTGTTGATGTTTTCTAAGGTATGTTATTTACATGTCGTCTTACCATTTTCTCTATAAAATTTTTTCTAGAACGATTCAGATGGTGAAATTGGTATGGTATTGAGAAGACATATCTAGGTACCTGTGTTAAAATTTGCAGCTCTTTATTCGATATAATTTTGGAGATACACTCTGTGGAAGATAGGGTTTTTAACTAGTCCTGAAGCTAGTCATAAACAAGTGTTCGAGGTAAAACAGTCATAAAATCTTCATAGAGAATCCAAATGAAGTGAGACCAATTGAATTGGAAAGAGTACGGGTTGTAGTTTCTTGTGTAAAAATTTCAGAATGTGATGTTAAAAATTGAGTGCGGGGCATGTTGTACATGTTCGCTCTCCTGAATAAACAACAATTGAATAAGGTCTACCATTTTCTCTATAACTCCTTTTCTGAGAGGATTCAAGGAGTGAAAATTTGAAATAATACATTGAGTAATATTATCTACAGGATCAGATTATTCCAAGAATTGTAGAAGTTGTAGAAGTTGAAGAAGCATTATCAGGTTCTATGTGATGGTTGGTTGATGGTGAAACTTTAATGTAAAGTTGTATTATATCTCATATATTATTGGGTGGAAGGGGCAAGGATGGAGAGGTCAACCCTCTCTTGATATTGGATGATTGTATCTTTCTTTTGGAGGTTTATCCCTCACTTTATATTTGGAAGATGTAGCTACCTTTGGAAGTCATTACTTCCCTTGAACAATAACTATTGAGTATTTCTCATATATTGTGCATGGTGTATTTTGGTGTATTGGTGTAACTCTTCTACTATTGTTCATTGTTCATTGGATATAATTGAATATATAATCTGGTTGAAGTATAAGTTGATTTTTTTTTTAGTTGTATTTGATACCGATTCATCCCCTCTCAGTATCAACAATTGGTATCAGAGCAGATTGCCTTCAAAACAATTTAACCACCAAAAGGAAGATCCTAAGTAGAAATGGAAGACAACATTCCAAATGGAATTCCACCATTTGATGGAATCAATTTTGAATACTGGAGTAATAGAATAGAAACTTACTTGAAATCTCTTAGTGCAAATGTTTGGTTCTCAATTGCTTTAGGATACAATGCTTTGAAGAAACCAAAGACTGCCACTCATAATGAAGAAAGAAGAAACAACAAATTGACAATAGATACCATCCTGGATGGATTGACAGATTCAGTGAAATCCAAGGTGGGATCATGTGAATCAACAAAAGATCTTTGGGACAAGCTACAAGACCTTTATGCAAGGTAAGAAGAAACAATAGAAGAAGAAGTTGAAGCAAATTACAACATCTCAGATTTCAAAGCAGAAAATAGAGGTGAGTTCGTTTTCTTTAATTGTGAAGGAGTAAGATATGTTGAAGAGGGGAACAAGATTTAATTTGATTTTGATAAATCAAATGCTAAAATAAGAAGCTCTTCCTTTATACTAGAGATCTTGAGTGGGCTTAATGGTTAAGAATATGTGTTTCTCATAAGAAGTCACAAGTTCAAATCCAAAGGTAGGGTAGGCTAGGGTATGTATACTTCCTAGACTTTGCTTGTCAAATCGCTGGGCAGAGGAGGTCTCATAGAACAATTTGGTGTTTAGTCTTCGTTGTCTAACTATTCAAAGTTTTGGCTTTTTTTTAGTCTAAAGTTGGAGATATGAATCTGCAAGAAATCACAATTTTATGTTATTTAAATTGCATTTCTGAATGCAGAAATGGATTCAAAGTATTGAAAAATCTCTGGAACATTCGGATTATATATATTTCAGATAAATATAGCCGGAAAAAAAAAAAAATTAAAACGTTTAGATTACGACCTAAATTTGAGAAAGAATTTATACATGAAAAAAGTTAAATTTCTTTATAATCTCTTTGAATGGGATCAAACAGTACCTGTGCTGCTATTTTCTCCTGCCGATGCTGCGAGGTTTTTCGACGAGTCTTCCGAGGGCTTCTTTGCCTTATCGTTCTCCGATAATTTATTCATATCTATAGATGGAAAGAATGATCAGATGGTTTTGAAATTATTCAAAGTCTTGTAGGTGAGAGTACAAGTAATGTGTGTAACAGGTATGAAGCAGAGACAACGAATATAAATGCTATTTTGAGTCTCTACTCCTGCTATTTTGAGTGGAAAGAAAAACCAAGGTAGAGTCAAATAGATTGAGGTGTGTTAACATCTGACTGCTTTACTGATTTAACACATATTTTTGATTTGTGGAGTCATGCATGATGTTGTGATCCCTTAACTTATGGAGATATGCGAGGAAAGTGCCAGAATGCACAAAACCAGAAAAACAGTATCCGTTACCAATGAAGATTACGTGGCAATCACCACCCTTGGTACCTAACTTCTCTCGGCGTAGGGTGATGACAACATTTCACACACTTATCTACAACCAGTTTTACAAAGAGGTTGTCGAAATGCTAATTAAAATGGCGGCCACTATCCAACTTGATATGCAACATTGAATATGAATTGAATGTTATTTACACTTATCTACAACCAGTTTTACAAAGAGGTTGTCGAAATGCTAATTAAAATGGCGGCCACTATCCAACTTGATATGCAGCATTGAATATGAATTGAATGTTATTTACACTTATCTACAACCAGTTTTACAAAGAGGTTGTGGAAATGCTAATTAAGATGGCGGTCAATATCCAACTTGATATGCAGCATTGAATATGAATTGAATGTTATTTACACTTATCTACAACCAGTTTTACAAAGAGGTCGTTGAAATGATAATTAAAATGGCGGCCAATATCCAACTTGACATGCAGCATTGAATATGAATTGAATTTATTGTGAAGCATATCTAACATGTTAAGCAACATTGAATCTGAATTGAATGTTGTTGTGGGTGCATTATAGGTTGAATTGAATACTGTTGTGGGTGGATTATAAGTATGTGGTCTACCTATAATCCACCCACCCCAACATTCAATATTGATCTCAGTAGAATACTGCATAGCAAGCTAGATATTCCTCCCCTAACTAAAATGCTCATATTTATTGAAATCAATTGGAACATAAAAATTTTAAATTGATTTAAAGATCTTAAAAAAAAATAGATCACATTTATAAATAGATAAATCAAGTTTAATTATATTAAAATGAAGTAGTAAGTTTTTAAAAATAAAAAATCATTTAAATATAAATATTTTAGTTAAACTTTAATCCATTTTCACAAAGTGCCAAATAAAAATGTATAATACATCTTAAGTAAGAAAATGCCCAATAAACATACACAGTGCATTTTAAGAAGAGAACATCATTTAACAAAGAATTATACTCATAATGTTGTGCATTAAATCTTCCCCATAAAAATTAATGAATTCTACCTCGAGTAACAATGTGCTTGCGGCTATGGTTCAAAGTCTAAGACATCGATAATAAATATTTTTTTTAATTATTCCTAAGTATATTCATACATTAGTTTATCTTAGTAAATATAAATTATTTAACTTGATTTTATCTTGAATGACAATGTGTTTAGTTCTATTTTGAGTGACAATGTGCTTAGTGTTATGTTTCAAAGTTTAAAATATTGATAATGAATATATTTTTTAATTACTCTCAAATATATCCATAGATTAGTTTATCACAATAAATATAAATTATTTAATTTGAGTGAGTCTAATGGTTGAGAATATGTGTTTCCTCCTTGAATGTTATAGGTTTAAATCCAAAAGAAGGTGGGATATGAATATCTTCATATCAAATATTTGACCTTAAAAATAGATTATTGTTATTATTATAAAAACATTATATACACCTAATTCTAAACTTTATGTACATATTTCATGGTCTTCACTAGAATAAATGGGTTTTCACATAACCTATAAATACATATGCATCAACAACAAAAAGTCTCATACATATTTCCTAGAACAAATGGGTTCTCACATAACCTACAAATACATATACATCAACAACAAAAAGTATATTCGATACATATTCACTGGAACAATGAGTTCTCACATAACCTACAAATACATATGCATTAACAACAAAAAAATCACTAGAACAAATGAGTTCTCACATAGCCTACAAATACACATGGGTTCGAAAATATTTATATAGTAAAATAATGCTCCTAGAAATTTTGTTTAAGTTTTAATCGTTTCAAAATAAAAAAAATAATAATAATTAAAATTTTGAATAAATAAAAACTTTAACTTTGTATATCCCCATACCAATACCCATGAGTTAAAAAAAATTACTACAAAATTACTTATCATAACAACTTTACATAAATCTTCTTAAATTGAATTTTTACATTGTTTAATAACCTGATTTCACATTTTTTTGGGGATGAATTCCTCTATTACACTGTAGATACCATTTATAAAATATTATAAATATTATTCAATAATATTTTAATTTTGAACAATGATGGTTTTTTTATCTTTATTACTTTTAGTAGTTTCACTCCTTTTATATAAGTTAAATAAGTTGTTTTTAAATAATTGTAAAGAATGCATAGTTAAGTTGTTAACCTATATATATAGAGGATTACATAAAGAATTAGAAGATATAAGAAAATTAAGGTATGGTCAATTTTAATTTAGAATATCAAAAGCACTTCTAAGTTTTGAGAAGTGTAAAAAGGGAAATCAACATTGTTAAAATAAGAACAAATTCTCATGAGTTACATAATGAAAGTGGTTGTTGGACAATTCCAAAAAAAACAAAATACAGTGAAATGAAAGATAATGCCATCTATGTGGCACTAAGAGGGTTGAAGATGAAAAACATTGCCTCTTAGATTTCCCTGCCTATTCTCAAATTAAATCCCAATTTAAAAATATTTGCCACAATACAGACCTTCCTAACCTCCTAAGTCATTAAAACTATGATGATGTTCAATTTTTTTTGAGCACATAAATACAATTTTAAAGAAATCGAAATAATCTCTTAAGTTCTTTCTTAAAATGATAAACCAATTATCTCAATAGAAGATAATCATCATCTTCATATTTTATTTATAAATAAAATTGCATTACATAATTATAATAAAAAATGAATTTCCTTTCTATACAAATATTATAAAAAATGTTTAGATAATAATAACATTAAATTTTAATATATCCATATATAAATATTATAAAAAAAAGTTTACATAATAATAACATTAAATTTTAATATATCCATATATAAATATTATAAAAAAATGTTTACATAATAATAACATAGTATTTTAATATTGTCCATATATATGATGTGTGTTATTTTGACATTCATTAATGTTATTTTGACTTTTCTAATTATATGGTTAAAATATTTGCACGATATTAAAGTATTTTTTTAATGTTTAATGAATTGTTTATAAAACAATTAATGTATTATTTTGTTTATTTTTTAAAGATTTGATTTCTAGATTTCTCATCTCATAGAAACGTAGTCTTATGTGGAGAATGATTTATTTTGTGGAGTTCTAAGTTCTTTATGACTGTGTAAGAGGGTTATGGGAATAGTTAATTGTCACAAATTTGAGATTCATGAATTTACTTATCTCTTAAAAGAAAATGTGGTGAAGATGAAATAAAATTAATTATTATTGTTTAGTTTTAAATGCATTAGTCATTATTATTGAGAAGGAAGACAACGTAACACTTGTTGATTAATTGGCTTGATTGTCATTAATGTCAACCCTTGAAGCAAGTTTTGTAGCAAATTCTAGTAGCACCAACAATATGATTAAGGGAATTCAATTTGATTGATGTATAATGATATGAAGTTTAATATATTTGCAGGTAAGACTATTCTAGATGGATAGTACATGTCATGCCATTTATGGTGATATGAAGAATGTCATATAACTCCTCACGGTTAGAGATTTATGGCCTGGCAAAGTTGAAGAATCCTCGTGGGTTATCTAGAAGGTCAAAGAAGTCAAATTAATTCTAGAAGCTCCTAGAAGAAGTTGACTAGTCAAGTGGGTGAAACTAAGAGTTAGTCATGGGTTAAGTTGTTGCAATAAGAAAATAATTCAAAATAATTTAGTTGCAACTAGAAGTGGATAATTTATTATTTGTAGCAAAGTGAGTTAGAAGTGGACAAGTGGATTAGAAGTGGGTTAGCCCTAAAAGAAGGAAAGTGGGTTAAGTTGGTTAGAAATTAACCCCTTGAGGAAGCTACATGGAATTATAAATAAGATAGAGAAACTCTACCATTAGCACCTATTGAATATCATTGAATATCTATGTTGTGAAAGGTTATTTAGGCATGTATTATTGATAGAGAAAAGTGTGGTAGAAAAAGTGCGGCAAAAGAATTGCGGAAGAAAAATCGCGACAAAAAAACTGTGTAGAAAAAGTGCAACAGAAAAATTGCGGCAGCAGAATCACGACAAAAAAATCACGGTAGTAGAACACTACAAGAAGAAAAAAGCTATGGTTTTTATATGTGTAGTGCTGAATTTATGAATATGGTCAAGGGTTTTCCTTGTAAATCCATTGGATGCCCTCTTGGAAGTTTAGGGCTTACTGTAAAGTTTATCTGAGGCAGATCTACTGAAGTTTAGTATTGGTTCATGTTTGAGGGCTTTTGGTTGAGGTATGTTGCTGAATTTATTGGTACAGATAGAGGTTGTATAACAATTGGTTCTAGCACATGGTTTGAGATACATACTTGTGGTATAATGGTTGAGGTATATGTGATCAGATCATATTGGTTGATGAGTATACAGTGACAGGTTTCTCGGTGATAGATTTAACAAAACAGGTTGTGACAGTGACATATTCAGTTTCTACATTTGACACTTATATTTCAGGGCAGTTGGACAGGGAAAGGATAGGTGGTTGTAGCCATCTTCCAGTTGTATCCATAGGGGATTGTAGCTGGAGAACATAGGGGGTTGTAGCCTCCTTCTGGTTGTAGCAAGAGAATTGGGGAGTTGGAGCTTCCCTCAAGTTGTAAACTGAAAATAGGGGGTCAGAGCCTCCTTCCAGTTGCAGCTAGAAAACAAAAGAAGTTGGTGCTTCCAATGAATGTAATTCTTAAATACACATAAGAAAAAAAATTATTTGGTTTTTTTCCGCATTGGGTTTCCACGTAAAATATTGGTGTACTGCGTATGTGTGTGATTACTCATTGTTCATGGTTTATTCTGCACATGATTGAATGATATTGGTAAATTGATCATAAAGACAAATAAGATTTATACACCATGGTTAAAAAGGATTACAATTGATCTATTACCAATCCACCCCCCTCTTAGTAATACAACAATTGGTATTAGAGAAGGTTTCTTCAGAAATCAATTTAACCACTGAAAGGTAGATCATGGAGAGCAATAATATGTATAAAAATGGAATACCACAATTTGATGGACTTAACTATGCATTCTGGAGCAGAAGGATGGAAACATATGTGCAAGAACAGGGATTTGAGGTATGTAAATTAGTCGCAGATGGATATAAAGAACCAACAGTTCCACCAAAAAATGAAAATAGAAAGAAACTCAGTCTAAATAATTCAAAGGCCACAAATTCACTTTTGAATGGTCTTTGTGATTCGATATATGCCAAAGTTATGAATTGCAAATCAGCTAAATAAATTTGGGACAAACTTCAGAATATCTATGAAGGAGATTGAAAAGTCAAGGAAACAAATCTTCAAACTTACATAGGTCAATTTGAACAACTAAATATGAAGGAAGATGAGAATATTGCAACTTACTTCTTACGAGTTGATGAAACAATAAATGCAATCATAATATTGGGAGAAAAATTTGATTAAACTATAATTGTTCAAAAGGTACTAAGTTTTCTTCCAATGAGATTTGATCCTAAGATCTAAGCACTAGAAGAAAGAATTAATTATTAAGGATAGACATATTGTTGTTGTTGTTTATTCTATGATTCCAATGAGATGTTGTTTATTCTATGATTCATATAGGACGTGGTTAGAAAGAATGAATTATTGGGGACAGACATATTGGGAAGACAACAATAGCTACATATACTATTCATAATCAAAGGAGTCAAAATGTAATCTATGTCTATGTAGCAGTTGGTATTAATATCAATAAGATTAAATTTCTTGATTAAGTATATTTAGATTAAATATACTATAATCTAAGTTAAATAAACAAATTAGTATTGATCAACAAATCTTAATCATAATAAATTGTTAAACAAATTTATTTTTATTTAGATTTTATTAAGATTATGAAAAATATAACCTAAATTTTATTTGGATTTTATTAAGATTATGAAAAACACAACCTAAATTTGAGTGGATCTACAAATTAAGAATATATGTTGAAATTTACATATTCAAATTTTGAAAATATCTCATACACCAATTTAGTATGTAACTTGATCGTGATCTTAAAATTGAATTAGTATTATTAATATAACATATAAACACATAGAAAAGAATTAAATTATTATTATTATTAATATAGCATATTAACACAAAATAAAAATTAAATTATTATTATTAATATAGCATATTATTATTATTAATATAGCATATATTAACACCGTTATGGTATGTTCTCAACTCGAATCTTTTGCCCATGAGGTAATGTCTCGATTTCCTCAAGGCGTGGACGATTGCTGCCAGCTCTAAATCATGAGTGGCATAATTCCTCTCATGCTCCTTCAACTTTCAGGACTCGTAACAAACTACAAATCCCTCTTGGCTGAGAACTCCTCCCAGTCCCTCCTTACACGCATCGGTGCACACTATGTAATCCTTATTTGGATCTCCAATCTTCAGGATTGGAGTGTTGGTTAATAGCTGCTTCAATCGCTGAAAGCTGTTCTCACATTCTTCAGTCCACTAGAACTTCTTCTCCTTCCTTGGCAAGGAAGTGATAGAATGAGCAATCCTTGAGAATCTGACTATAAACCTTCTATAGTAGCTTTCCAGACCCATAAAAGATCTAACTTCTGCCACATTCCTTGGCACTGACCATTCTCGAATGGCCTCAACCTTTTCAGGATCCACAACGATCCCTTCCTTTGATATAATGTGCCCCAAGTAATGAATCTGCCTTTGATAAAATAAGCACTTGCTCAGTTTTGCGTATAGCCGGTGTTCTCTCAACACCTGCAGCACCATTCTCAGGTGTTTCTCATGTTCTTCCTTTATCTTGGAATACACCAAGATATCGTCCAGGAAGACTATGACAAACTTGTCCAAATAATCTCTGAACACTCCATTCATTAAGCACATGAAAACAACAGGCGTGTTGGAGAGCCCAAACGGCACCACGGTGAACTCATAATGATTGTACCTTGTTCTAAAGGCAGTCTTGCTAATGTCCTCATCATTTATTCTCATTTGGTGATATCCTGATTGGAAATCTATTTTTGAAAATATTTTCGCATCCTTCAACTAAACAAAAAGATCATTGATCCTTGGCAGAGGATACTTGTTCTTGACAGTTACCTTATTCAACTGTCAGAAATCAATGCACAACCTCAACGTCCCATCTTTATTCTTCACGAATAGGACCGGGGCACCCCACGGTGACACGCTAGGGTAAATGTATCCCTTCTTTAGTAGTTCTTCGAGCTGCAATTGCAACTCTTTCAGCTCTGGCGTACTCATTCTATAAGGATCCTTCAAAATTGGAGCTGCTCTAGGCATCAAATTTATAGAAAAATCGATGTCCCCCTTCAGAGGTAGTCCAGGTACCTCCTAAAACACGTCCTTGAACTCATGGTCTTCCATATTCGAGACTACATCTCGGGATGCTTCTTCCACCCGAGATGCAAATAATTGACAGCCTTTCCAGTAACATTTCTTCAGATGCATGGCTGAGATTTCCCTAACAGCCACAGCTCTAGGAATTCCTTGGACTGTTACATGATTTCCCTCTTCGTTCAGGCATGTAAACCTCTTGTTGTGGCAGTCCAGAAGGGCATGGTGCTGGTCCAACTAGTCCATCCCAATTAAGCAATCGTATGAGCCTAAAGGCAGAATGTTCAATTCAGCCTTAGTGCTCATTTCTTTCATGTCTATTGAACAAGACGTAACCAATTATTTGACCTTCCTTTTGGTTCCTATGGCCAACTTCACTAGCCAAGAATTTTCATGTTTTCTTCTTGTTAAATGCAAACTTTCCACCACTCTAGGATTTATATAATTATGGCTAGCCCCTGAATCAATTAAAATAACAAGTGGTCGGTTGTTGATTGTACCTTCCACTTCAATTGTGTGCGATTGAAATTCTGCTTGTTTGTTGTCCAGGGATGTGTAGATCCTCGGCATTCTACTGCCCATATCCTCCACTGTTTTAGCTTGTTGAACAGTATGGACAGTTCTCGCTTTATCTTTTCTGTGGGGGTAGTCTCTATACCTATGATTCCCTTTACAGCCCCAACACTCCATAGGTGGCGGTCTTGGCATCTGCTCACTCCCTTCAACTTTCCTGGGCTCTCTAAAAGATGACTGTCCCCAAGGATTGTTCTTGAAAAAGGGAGGCATGTTTCCCTGTGGTAACAATGGATTTTATCACCAGACTACCTAGAACAAGCAAGCAGCATGATTCAATCATGGTGGTGGTGGACAAGCTTACTAAAGATGCCCATTTTATTCCATTGAAAACCACCCACAGGGCAGCTGATGTTGTTGATATCTTTTTAAAAAAAGTTGCACGCTTGCACGGAATTCCTAAGACAATTGTGTCTGATAGGGACCCGAAATTCCGCTCGAATTTCTGGAAAGGACCGTTCAAAGGATTCGGAACGAATCTGAACTTTAGTACAATGTATCATCCTGAGTCTGATGGTCAAACAGAGAGGGTGAACAGGGTAATAGAAGACATACTGAGAATGTATGTGATGGATAAACCATCAAGGTGGGAAGACTACCTGCATTTGGTAGAATTCGCCTACAATAATGGGTATCATGCATCCTTGAAGATGAGCCCATTCGAAGCACTTTATGGATGAAATTGCAACACTCCAGTGAGTTGGGATAATCTAGCTAACAGAGAAGTGATTGGGCCTGAGCTGCTCAAAGAGATGGAAGATCAAATGATAAAAATTAAACGGAATCTAAAAGTTGCCCAGGATAGGTAGAAAAGTTACGCTAACAGTAACAGAACCCATAGAGAATTCAAAGTGGGTGACCATGTTTTCCTAAAAGTGAGGACTAACAGGAGTTCTCTGAAGTTGGGAAGTTGCGCCAAGTTGGCAGAAAGATTTTGTGGGCCATTTGAGATCCTAGAAAGGATTGGGCCAGTTGCATACATGCATCTATGACTGTACATAATGTGTTTCATGTTTCACTGCTTAAGAGATATATACCTGATGCTAATCATGTTATCAATTGGAATGTGATTCAGGTGGAACCAGAAGGCATCATGCAAGTGCATCCTGTGCGCATATTGGACAAGAAAAGCAAACAGCTCCAGAATCGAGCCATAGAGCTTCTAAAGGTCCAGTGGACCTGGTATGGTCCCGAGGACATGACATGGGAGCATGAAGAGGTTATGCAGGCAGAGTACCTGCATCTTTTTGAAAATTTTGGAAAAATCTTGCAGAGACAGTGTAAGGTTGCACTGAGGATAGTGCATAAATAAGGGGAGGGGAATTGTAGTGTTCCCAAGGCCAAGCCCTTTATAAGTCTGATGTATGAAATGAATTGTAAATATGTGTTATATGCCAGTGAGCCAAGTTTGTATAAGACGATGGGCTTATGTGATTATTAGGCCAAAGAGAGAGCCTAAGGGTTGTAGGCCATGGACCTGATTTTGTACTTATATGTATGCAGCACATTAATAAAATAGAAACACCACCGCGTGCAGGCCGACACAATGAATGAGTGATGGGGGACTAAGCATCCATAGAGAGGGCAAGGGATTAGGGGCTGGAAGGTGGGAAAAGGGGCTAAGTGTTAAGCCTAGGGGGCTTAAGCCTTGGGAATAATATTTTATTATTAGTCCAAAGAACATGTGCATTTTATGTTGTTTATCCTAAGTTCCTGGCAAGGGGAAAACGTGCAAAGCGGATGCATGCTGATGGAACGCATGCAGTTCCAAGGGTGACAAGTGTCAACCTTGGTGCATGTGAATAAACGACCAAGATGAGTCGTGAGAGGGGTTCTTCTCCATTTTTCCTGATTTTCTGAACTGGACATCCCGTCCGACCTCTGCAAGAGATACCCCATACATCCACTGATCCAGAAGCTTGTGTGTTGATGCTAAAAAGCCGAAACATCCTCTGTATGAGTATCAAGCCTATGCATGGAGTGTTGTTCGAAGCCATATCCGTGAGTCCATTCACCATTGTTGAACCAGTTGGAAAGCCTGTGTCTGTTTTCCTGTCGGGTGTTGTGGCCACGTAGTGCTGGACTGCGTGGGGCTTGTTGGCCAGTTTGTGCAACACTCTCTCCAGGAGAGAGGTGGTTGAATTGGAAGAACAACTTGCTTGGCCTGTGAGCGACTCTCTCCAGGTGAGAGAGTGCAAAGAGGAAGGAGAGAACTCCTGGAAGGAAACCTGTAGCTGCCATAGAGCTCGAAGACTTCCGGTCCAGTCTGTTGTTGTAACCCAAGGCAAGGGAGGTTAGCAGTCGAAGGACTGTCTAGGTGACAGAGAAGGTGCATACTCCTGGGGTGGAATAGGCATGTGGGGAAGGAGAGTCTGTGGGCAGTGAGAATGAGTGGTTCCTGGGAGAGAATTCCTTCCTCGTGACTGTGTGCTTTCCCTATAACCTTAGCCTAGCCTAGGATTCCTTGCATTGGGGTGGAGCTTAGTCCCAGATCGGGGGTGACCTACTGCTGAGTTGATGAGCAGTGTGGTCTAACGCTGGGAGGTTCATGGAAGGCCTGCACCTGGTTGGTGGAATTACCTCAGTTTCAAGATAAGTATCAGCTTATGTTAAATGTTATGTTTTGCATGCCTGTGATGCTTATATTTTATCATGTATTATGTTGTGCAGATGAATTATGGTTAATGCCATTCTTAAGATTATGATAGCAATAATTTATATGACTTACTCTAAGTTTAAATGTGTTTCATTTGCTTAAATTCATGTTGTTTTATAATCCGAGAGTGGGTGTTATATTTCCGCGAAGTTTGTTAACCGAAAAAGTGGTGTAAATTCTGTTATGAAATTTTACAATTTTACAAATTTTATAAATAATTTTTTAAACCCATTTCATTTGAACCGGAAAATTTAATATGTTATCTAAGAAATATTCAGCAGCTGAGAAAGACTTCTTACGATCAAAGAATGAGTCCTGATTGCTTTGAATTCAATGAAGTGTTTGCAGTGCCAATCAAATAAAAAGAATTTCATATTACAATTTCCAACGTCAAAACTTTTAACTCTATCAATCCATTAAAAACCCCCAATTAAGGTTGAGGCTAAACATCAATCAGTTTTGCAGCGGGGAGAGTAAGGAGCCTTTCCTCCATGAAGTCTCTCATTTCTCTTCTCCAAAAATCGTTGAATAGAAAATTTTGGAGTCGTTGGAAGTGCCACTGCAACAACAATTGCAAACTGGTGTCAAATACATGTTTTCCATTTATTGGCAAATTAGAATGGCTTTCACTCTTTAGTTACAACTCCTCATACCACTTTTCATTGTCTGAGCAAATTGCGTGTTGCTAACGATGGTTGATGAGAGACTGATAAGAGTTGAAGGCATAGAAGGCATCGATGAGGGAGTCCCACTTATTCTGCTCGCCACCATCATTATGGCCTTTGCTTGCACCACCCCCACAACACAACAATATCTCAATCTCAATCTTTCTTTGAAAAAATACAAAAAAAAATCCCTGCAAATTTGGTATTTCAAGGACTCGAATGCAACATAACGAAATCTAGAAGAAAAACAACCTTGTGCAGGCATGCTCTACTACCTTCTCTGTTGATACATGGTAAACGTTCACTTTCCCCACGTAGAAAATTGTGAGAAGCGTAGAAGGGGACTGTAGATTTGTTTCGCTCGTCTCTGCATAATAAAACCACGCTCAGTATAAATTCTGCCATTGATTTCAAGGGAAAATTCTCGAGTCGATGTAATTTGAAGAAAATTTTCCACTCGAGGTAATTTGAAAATAGAAGAGGAGAACAAGATTTAACTTGATTCTGATAAATTAAATGCTAAAACAAGCAGCTCTCTCTTTATACTGGAGAGAGATTGACTGGGGTTAATGGTTAAGAACATGTGTTTCTCATAAGAGGTCATAAGTTCAAATCGAAGGGTAGGGTAGGGTATGTATACCTCCCTAGACTTTACATGTCAAATCGTTGGGCAAAGGAGTTCTCATACACCAATTTGGTGTTTAGGCTTGGCCGTACCTGTGCCCATCAAAATTACAGGTGACCGTGGTTTCCAAAATTGTACCCATCAAAATTAGAGGTGACTTTGGTTTCTAAAATCTAACTTGAGGGGAATTATACCTATTAAATTTGGGCGTTGTCTAACTGTTCAAAGTTTTTGCTTTTTTCATCTAAATCTGGAGATATGAATCTGCACGAAATCACAATTTTATGTTATTTAAATTGCATTTCTGAGTGTAGAAATAGATTCAAAGTATTGAAAAATCGAACATTCAGATTATACATATTTCAGATAAATATGACTGAGAAAAGGAACCAAAAATTAAAACATTTAGATTACGACCTAAATTTGAGAAAAAATTTCTACATGAAAAAAGTTAAATTTCTTCATAATCTGTTTGAATTGAATGGGATCGAACAATACATGTGCTTCTATTTTCCCCTGCCGATGCTGCGAGGTTTTCCAAGGAGTCTTCCGGGCGCTGCTTTCCCTTATCATTCTCCGATAAACTGTTCATAGCTACAGACGGAAAGAATGACCAGATGGCTTTGAAATTATTCAAAAGTCTGGTAGGTGAGAGTACAAGTAATGTGTTTAATAGGTATGAAGCGGAGACAGTGAATATAAATGTGACTTTGAGTCTCTGCTCCTGCTACCTATACGCGATGTGATTGGTTCGTATTAAATCACGTGAAAGTAAAGTGGAAAGCAAAAGCAAGGCATAGTCGATTAGATTGAGGTGTGTTAAGATCTGATTGCTTGACTGATTTAACACATGTTTTTCATTTATGGAGTCATGCATGATGTCGTGATCCCTTAACTTATGGATATATTCGAGGAAAGTGCCAGAATGTACAAAACCAAAAAAATAGTATCTGTTACCAACGAAGATTAAGTGCCAAGCACTATCGTTGTTACCTAATTTCTCTCGGCGTAGGGTGATGACAGCATTTCACACACTTATCTACAACCAATTTTAAAATGGTGACCAATATCCAACTTGATATGCAACATTGAATATGAATTGAATGTTATTTACACTTATCTACAATCAGTTTTACAAAGAGGTTGTCTAAATGCTAATTAAAATGACTGCCAATATCAAACTTGATATGCAACATTGAATGAATTGAATGTTATTTTGAAGCATATCCAATATGTTAAGCAACATTGAATGAATTGAATGTTATTTTGAAGCATATCCAATATGTTAAGCAACATTGAATCTGAATTGAATGTTGTTGTGAGTAGATTATAGGTTGAATTAAATACTGTTGTGGAATACTGCATAGCAAGCTAGATATTCCTCCCCTAACTAAAATGATCATATTTATTGAAATCAATTAAAATATAAAAATTTTAAATTGATTTAAAGATCTTAAAAAATTTCAAATCATATTTATAAAAAGATAAATCAGATTTAATTATATTAAAATGTAGTAATAAGTTTTTAAAAATAAAAAATTCATTTAAATATAAATGTTTTAGTTAAATTTTAATCCATTTTCACAAAATGCCAAATAAAAATGTATAATACATTTTAAGTAAGAAAATGCCCAATAAAAATACATAGTGCATTTTAAGAAGAGAACATCATTTAACAAAGAATTATACTCATAATATTGTTGTGCATTAAATCTTCCCCATAAAATTTAAGTAACAATGTGCTTAGGGCTATGGTTCAAAGTCTAAGACATCGATAGTAAATATGTTTTTTAATTATTCCCAAGTATATTCATAGATTAGTTAATCCTAGTAAATATAAATTATTTAACTTTATTCTATCTTGAGTGACAATGTGCTTAGTTCTATTTTGAGTGACAATGTACTTAGTGTTATGTTTTAAAGTTTAAAATATGATAGTGAATATTTTTTTTAATTACTCTCAAGTATATTCATAGATTAATTTATCATAATAAATATAAATTATTTAACTTGAGTGAGTTTAATGGTTGAGAGCATGTGTTTCCTCTTTAAATGTTATAAGTTTAAATCCAAAAGAAGGTGGAATATGAACACCTCCATGTTAAATAGTTGAACTTAAAAATAGATTATTATTAATATTATTATAAAAACATTATATACACCAAATTATAAACTCTATTTACATATTTCATGGTCTTCATGAATTTTCACATAACCTATAAATACATATGCGTCAACAACAAAAAGTCCCATACATATTCATAGAACAAATGGATTCTCACATAACCTACAAATACATATGCATCAACAACAAAAAATCCGATACAGAACAAATGAATTCTCACATAAGTTCTCACATATCCTACAAATACACATGCATCAACAACATGAACTTGCAATGTATTCTTATCTATGTTATGCATGTATTTGTATCCATAAGTATTATTGGTTTTGAACTTTAACACATTTATATAAGAATAAATTAATTTTATGATAAATGGATATTTTTTAATTACAAATTTTATAAAAAAAAATTGATAAAAATGTTGAGCATGTATACAATTTTACTATAATTTATAAGAATAAATTAGTTTTATGATAAATGAATATTTTTTAATTACAAATTTTATAAAAAAAATTGATAAACATGTTGAGCATGGATACAATTTTACTATAATTTATAATTCAAAATATTTATATGATAAAACAATGTTCCTAAAACTTTTGTTTAATTTTTAATATATCAAAATATAAAAAATAATAATTAAAGTTTTGAATAAATACAAACTTTAATTTTGTATATCCCCATACCCATTATTTAAAAAAATTACTACAAAATTAAACAACTCATTTAAAAAAATTACTACAAAATTAAGCAAGTTACTCTTGTCTTATCTATCATAACAACTTTACAAAAATCTTCGTAAATTAAATTTTTTTATTGTTTAATAATTAAAAAAATTACTACAAAATTAAACAACTCATTTAAAAAAATTACTACAAAATTAAACAAGTCACTCTTGTCTTATCTATCATAACAACTTTACAAAAATCTTCGTAAATTAAATTTTTATATTGTTTAATAACCTCATTTCACATTTTTGGAATGAATTCCTCTATTACAATGTAAATAACATTTATAAAATAATATAAATATTACCAAATCATATTTTGACGAATTTAAACAATGATAATTTTAAATTTTAAAGATTAAAGATTAAAATTTTGAATAAATAAAAACTTTAACTTTGTATATCCCCATACTCATTACTTAAAAAAAATACTACAAAATTAAACAACTCACTCTTGTCTTATCTATTATAACAACTTTACATAAATCTTCGTAAATTGAATTTTTACATTGTTTAATAACTTAATTTCACATTTTTTGGGGATGAATTCCTCTATTACAATTTAAATAACATTTATAAAATAATATAAATATTACCAAATCATATTTTGATTTTGAACAATGATAGTTTTAAAGATTGCATAGTT
>ML785493.1:41140-59344 GCA_009831015.1 Picea engelmannii | reverse complement strand
TTTATATATATATATATATATATATATATATATATATATATATATATATATATATATATATATATATATAAGAGACTACATAAAGAATTAGAAAATAATAGGAAATTAAAATATGGTTAACTCTAATTTTAAATATTAAAAACATTTTTAGGTTAAGCATCTTTAAGTTTTGAAAAGTGTAAAGAAGAAAATCAACATTGCTAAAATAAAAATAAATTCTTATGAATTATATAGTGAAATTGGGTGTTGGACAATTTCAAAAACACCAAAACAAAGTAGGATGAATATATCATCTTTGTGACACTAAGAGGGTTGAAGATGAAAAACAGTGCCTCTTAGATTGCCCTACTATTCCCAAATTAAATCTCGATTTAAAAATATTTTCCACAATATAGACCTTCCTAACCTCCTAAGTCATCAAAATTATGGTAATTTTCAATACATTTTGAGCACTAAATACAATTTAAAAAAAAATTGAGTAATCTCTTAAATTCTTAAAGTGTGATAAACTAATTAATCTTAATGAAAAATAATCATCGTCATCATATTTTATTTAAATAAAATTTCATAACAAGATTATAATAAAAAATAAATTTCATTTCTATATAAATATTATAAAAAATGTTTATATAATAATAACATTAAATTTTAATAGTATCCATATATAAATATTATAAAAAAATGTTTACATAATAATAACATAGTATTTTAATAGTGTCCATATATATGATGTGTGTTATTTTGACATTCATTAATGTTGTTTTGACTTTTCTAATTATATGGTTAAAATATTTGCACGATATTAAAGTATTTTTTAATGTTTAATGAATTGTTTATAAAACAATTAATGTATTATTTTGTTTATTTTTTAAATAATTGATTTCTAGATTTCTCATCTGATAGCAACGTGTCTTATGTGGAGAATGCTTTATTTCGTGGAGTTCTAAGTTCTTTATGAGTGTGTAAGTAAAAGGGTTATGGGAATTGCTAATAGTCACAAATTTGAGACTCGTGAGTTTACTTATCTCTTAAAAGAAAATGTGGTAGTGGAGATGAAAATGCATTAATCATTATGGTTTAGTTTTAAATACTCTAGTCACTATTATTTAGAAGGAAGGGAATGTAATAATTGTTGATTAATTGGGTTGGTTGTTATTGATGTCAACTCTTGAAGTTTGGTAGTAAATTCTGGTAACCTCAACAATATGATTAAGCGACTTCAATTTGATTGATGTATAATAATATGAAGTTTAATATATATGCAGGTAAGACTATTCTATATGGATATTACATGTCATGCAATTTCCATTGATATGCAGAATGTCACATAACTCTTTACGGTTAGAGAGTTATGGCTTGGTGAAGTTGGAAAATCCTCGTGAGTTATCTCGAAGGTCAAAGAAGTCAAATTAATTTTAGAAGCTCCTAGAAGAAGTTGACTAGTCAAGTGGGTGAAACTAGGAGTTAGTCATGTGTTAAGTTGTTGCAATAAGAAAATAATTAAAAATAATTTAGTTGCAACTAGAAGTGGAGAATTTATTATTTGTAGCAAAGTGAATTAGAAGTGGACAAGTGGATTAGAAGTGTGTTATCCCTAAAAGAATGAAAGTGGGTTAAGTTGGTTAGAAGGTAACTCCTTGAGAAAGCTACATGTAAGTACAAATAAGAGAGAAAGGCTCTTCCTTTAGCACCTATTGAATATCATTGAATATATGTTTTGTGAAAAGTTATTTGGGAAGGTATTATTGATAGAGAAAAGTGTGGTAGAAAAATCGTGGCAGGAAAAGTGCGGCAAAAAAATCGTGAGAGAAAAAGTGCAACAGAAAAATTGTGGCAGTAGATTCATGGCAGCAAAATCGCGACAACAAAACCATGACAACAGAACGCTACAAGAAAAAAAACTATGGTTTTCATATATTTTGGTTGAGGGTTTGCCTTTTATATCCATTGGATGTCCTCTTGGAAGTTTAGGGCTTGTTGTAAAGCTGATCTGCGACAGATCTACTGAAGTTTAGTATTGGTTCATGTTTGACATCTTTTGGTTGAGGTATGTTGCTGAAGTTATTGGTACAGATAGAGGTTGTATAACAATGAGGTTCTAGCACATGGTTTGAGGTGCAAACTTGTGGTATAGTGTTTGAGGTATATGTGATCAGATCAGATTGGTTGATGAGTATATAGTGACAGGTTTCTCAGTGACAGATTTGACAGAACAGGTTGTGACAGTGACATATTCTATTGGACACACCTACCACAATTAGAGGGGGGGTGAATGAGTGTGGGGCTCTTTTCTACCAAAACTTCCCTCTTACACAAAACTCATTAGTTAGCATTCAACATTTACTTATTACTCATTGTTGTCAATTATAACCAGTTAGATGTGAACATATATCAACAACATAGATCATCAATAAGTCATCACCATAAGGAACAGAAGATGTATGTACAATTTTCTTTTTATTACGAACTACAATCCTTGGGGTTTTTCAACAATAACTGAATAGATTACAACTCTACAAGAGCACCAGCTCTATAATGCAAGACTCGACTTACACCCTCAACACCAACTGAGATGAGGCAACAATCCTCAACAGATATCAAACTGCAATAGGTATGTGACCTGTCAGTAGTGTAGCATGCGTGTGTACGTGCCCTGGCTCACAACAACCCGCATATGTACGCGACTAATATATACATCAACCTGCGTATGCCTTCTGATCTATTAGGGTTTACCCCTTTCATCACATACTCAGATCCTCTGCAGTCTGCAAGCAGGATTTCTTCTTTCTTCCACTATCCAAACCGACCACCAACCATTCACAACACATCCAAGCTCTCCAATAGCTTACTCATGCTCCACAACCAATCAATATGAATGCTAACTCAATCATGTATAAGCAACTATTATACCATAGCAGTCATATCACAATTGAATCACAAGAGTACTGCTCACTCCATCAACCAACATAAACCACATCACAACAGACATACCAAGAATGCCCTAAGCATTCACAACACAACAAGCAATAGTAACCATCAATACAATAATGTACCCATACCAGTGTCTCAGTGACAGATCTGAGCCCATAGAATCCAGATCTGAAACTTGCTTCAGTCTTCAACAGCCAATCATCAACGCAAAACAAAAATCTCCATGATTTATCCAATGTATGTGCCTTGTCCTCATACAGCCCGTGTATGTACGCGCCCTGACCCATTGCAACCCACGTACACCTCAGAAACTAGGGTTTCTGAAGCCCGAGACTTTTTCCGTCAAGATCTTCGATATTGCCAAAACTTTGATGTGTCCATGAGATCCTCCTCATGCTCTCTTTCTCATAATAGATCTTCAATCATGCTCAAGAGATCCACACCAAAGATGCTCTCACAAGAAGCTCTCCATCAACACCCCAAAAGATAATATCACAAGAAGCTCTCCATTGATCCACAAAAATGATGTTTTACAAGAGACCATTGTTATCTTATTTATACTTTCATCCTCTAGGTCACTTAACCCATATCTAAGTCACTTAACCTATTTTCCTTATTTTAGGGTTAACCACTTTCCATAAATAGAAATTTCTCCAATACTTTATCATTTAAATATTCCTTCTTGATTTTGTCACTTCTCTTTATTATTTAAACAATCCACCTTGATTTTGTCACTTTACTTTATCATTTAAATAATGATTTCTTATTTTAAGGCACTTTGACTTCTTTGACCTTATGGGGCTTTAAGCCATCACATGGGGTCCTTCAACTTCATAGGGCCATAACTCTCAAACCGTGAGGAGTTATGTGACATTCCATATACCACCAAAAATGGCATGATAAGCACTATCCATATAGGATAGTTTCACCAACAAAATCATTGATCTGCATCTCATTATTCCACATACAAGAATGGGTTCTCTCAACCATAACTCAAGGATAACTCAACCGTAAAGCGTCTTCCCATGAGGGATTTCACCATAAGGGGACCACTTTGGAGTTCATCCATTTGTGCACCTTATCAACCATGATAAGATCAATCCAACTATGCATCATGTATCAATGACAACTCATTGATCCATCTTCATCGATTGGTTTCCACTTGACATCTATCATTCTCATCAAGGACTATACATATACATTGTTCATCAATCATCAATCGATCAAGCCTATTAATCAATCCATTGAAATCAATCAATCATTTAATCACTTGACATAAATCAATCAAACCATTGGCATCAATGACAACATGATCCAACATATTCAGTTTCTACATTTGACACTTATATTTCAGGGCAGTTGGACAGGGCAATGATAAGTGGTTGTAGCCACCTTTCGGTTATAGCCAGAGAACATAGGGGGTTGTAACCTGCTTCTAATTGTAGCCAAAGAATTGGGGAGTTGGAACTTCCCTTAGGTTATAGCCTAAAAATAGGGGGTCAGAGCCTCCTTCCAGTTGCATCTGGAAAACAAAGGAAGTTGGTGCTTCCAATGAATGTAATTCTTAAAGACACATAAGAAAAAACATTTTGTGGTTTTCTCTCGCATTGGGTTTCCACGTAAAATATTGGTGTATTGTGTATGTGTGTGATTACTCATTTTTCATGGTTTATTTATTCTGCACATGATTGAATGATATTGGTAAATTGATCATAAAGACAAATAACATTTATACATTGTGGTTAAAAGGGATTATAATTGCTCTATTATTGATTCACCCCCCTCTTAGTAATCCAACAATTGGTATCAGAGAAGGTTCCTTCAGAAATCAGTTTAACCACTAAAAGATAGATCATGGAGAGAAACAATATGTATAAAAATGGAATACCACAGGTTGATGGACATAACTATGCATTATGGAGCAGAAGGATGAAAACATATGTACAAGCACAGGGATTTGAGGTTTGGCAACCAGTTGTAGATGGATATAAAGAACCAACAGTTCCACCAACAAATGAAAATAGAAAGAAAATCAGTCTAAATAATTCAAAGGTCACAAATGCACTTATGAATGGTCTTTGTGATTCGGTATATGCCAAAGTTATGCATTGCATATCAACTAAAGAAATTTGGGACAAACTTCAGAATATCTATGAAGGAGATGCAAAAGTCAAGGCAACAAAGCTTCAAAATTACAGAGGTCAATTTGAACAATTAAAGATGAAAGAATATTAGAATATTGCAACTTACTTCTTACGAGTTGATGAAACAATAAATAAAATTATAGGATTGGGAGAAAAAGTTGATGAAACTGTAATTGTTGAAAAGGTACTAATATCTCTTCCAATGAGATTTGATCCTAAGATATTAGCACTAGAAGAAAGAGTAGATCTAGACTCAATAAGCATGGATGAACTACATAGAAGTTTCACAGCTTACGAGATAAGAACAGAACAAGAGAATCTAGGTACAAAAGAAGCAGTATTCAAAGCATCCAGTAAGTCAAAGAAAAAGGCAAAAGAATATAGCAGCAGCAGTGACATCTCAGAGGACGATGAACAAGTAGCCAACTTCGTCAAAATACTGAAAAAGGGAATTGATGGAAGATATAAAGGTAAGCTTCCATTAATTTGTTTAATTGTGATGGTAGTGGTAATTTTGATCACATAATTGAAGATTTAAATAGAAGAAGATAAAATAATTGAAGAAGCACTCAAAGAAAAATTAGAAGAAAGAGACAAGATCATTCGAAATTTAGAAGCAGAGATTGTCAAATTGAGAAAGCATCTTCAAAAGAAAAATATGTAGAACAACTCAAAAGTTTTGGATGATATTATCAGTAGTCAAAGGCCTAATCATGAAAAGTATGAACTTGGATACAATAAAAAAGAAAAGGGATCAAGCTCTAAAACGACAGATCAAGAATTATATCCAAAAAGATATCTTGAAACAGTCATAAGGCATAGGAACTTCTACAAGGAAGATCACAGGGACACTCCTCCACCGAGAAGATTCAGATTTCAAATTCAGCGACAATAAGAAACAAACAGGCCTCGGGAAGAAGAAGGATTTAGAAGAGTAACTCCTTTCAGAAGATATTCAACTCTCAAGTATCAAACTATCGTTTTTGGTTTATGTTATGCATGCAATAATTTGTACATAAAGTTGTAAATTGTAGAGCTAATAGTAGGAACATAAACAACATTGAAATTCATACACAAAATGGTTATCCAAGAAGGCCTAGTGAAACACATAGAAAAAGATACAACATATTTGAATCACTGAGCACTGAAGTGGAATGCTACAAGTGTAACAACTTTGGACACATGGTCAAATATTGTAAAATGGCAGTCCCTCCTAGAGAATCACAACCGAATAACAAACCGAATAACAACAATCAAAGACATGAACCTCAGAAGAGAACATGGATAAGAAAACAACATCAATATATAAATGAAGAATGCACACTTGCTCTACAAGATAAGCATAAGAAACATAGTTGGCATGTTGACAGTGGTTGCTCAAAGTACATGACAGGTGATGAAGACAAGTTTCTAACATTGAGAAAGGAAAGAGATGGATCAGTCTCCTTTGGAAACGATGACTCAATTAGAATAATTGGAAATGGCACAATCATAATTAGAAACAAGGATACCAAGGCAGAAAATGTTCAACTGGTGGAAGATATGAAACATAATCTTTTAAGTGTAAGTCAAATGTGTGACCAAGGTCACAAGCTTATGTTTGATTCACATAAATGCGAGATAAGAAAAGAAGGTTCAGGCAAATTGGTTGCAACATCTGTAAGAACTTCAAGTAACATATATGTATTAAGTGAAATTGGAAATGAAAAGTGTTGTCTAGGGAAGGAAGATGAATTTTTTCTATGGCACAGAAGAATGGGTCACATAAAATTTGATAGCCTCGTCAAAGTTAGCAAAAAGGAATTATTCAGAGAAATTCCCCAGATCACGAAGCCAACCAACATTTTATGCAAGCATTGTCAACAAGGAAAGAAAACAAAGACCAAGTTCAAATGAAAGGAATACTCAACGACACGACCAATGGAAATTGTGCATACTAATCTAGTTGGACCAACTAGAACAAAGGGTTTAAAAGGTGAGCAATACTTTATGTTATTGGTTGATTATTATACAAGAATGACTGTAGTTTGTTTTCTCAGGAATAAGTAAGAAGCATTTGAAAAATTCAAGGTATACAAGGAAATGGTTGAAAATGAAATGGATTCAAAAATAAAATGCTTGAGATATGATAATCAAGGAGAGTTTACTTCAAAAGAATTTATGGATTTCTGCAATAAGCATGGTATAAAAGGGCAATTCTTTGTTGCTAGAACACCTCAACAAAATGGGGTTGTCAAAAGAAAGAACATGACAGTACACGAAATGGCTTGAACAATGTTAATGGATTCCAAGTTGACATATGTTTTTTGGACACATGCAGTGCATAAAATAGTTGACTCTCAAAACAAATAATGCTTAGGAACAATAGTGACAAAAATCCTTACGAGCTATAGAAAGGAAGACCAATAAATGTGAAACACTTCAAAGTCTTTGGAAGAAAATGTTGCATCAAAAGAGAAGATGGAAGAATAAGAAAGTTTGATTCGCATGTAGACAAAGGTGTACTTGTTGGTTACTCAAGTACAAGGAAAGCATACAAATGTTACAATTTAAGGCTCAACAAAGTTTTGGAAAGAATCAATGTAACGTTTGATGAGACAGGTGGACAAAAATTAAAGGAAGAAGAAAAAGAGTCAATGTAACAGGTTTACGAAGAAGAAGCAAAGGATGAAGAAGAAGTAGAAGGGGAAGATGAAGAAGATCAAATAGAAGTAGAAGATCAAGAACAACAAGTACCTCCAAAGACACCCAACACACGAATACAAAAGAATCATCCACCAGGGTACAAGAATGTGATCGACACAAAATGGGTCTTTAGAAATAAATTGAAATAAGATGGACAGGTTATCAGGAACAAAGCTAGATTGGCATGTAAATGATATGCACAGGTTGAAGGTATTGACTTTGAAGAGACATTTTCCCCAGTTGCCAGAATGAAAGAAATCAGATTGATACTAGCTTATGCATGTTCAAAGAATATTAAAGTGTATCAGATGGACATGAAATCATCTTTTTTGAATGGAGAACTAGAAGAAGAAGAAGTCTACATTGAGCAACCATAAGGATTTCAGTTATCAAAAAATGAAGATTATGTTTGGAGATTAAAGAAGGCCTCGTATGGTCTCAAACATGCTCCCAGAGCATGGTATTCTAGACTATACATATACTTATAGCAGCAAGGATTCATGAAAGGAAATGCAAACAACAACCTCTACATCAAGGTAACTCAAGATAGTGTTTTATTAATTGAATTTTATGTTGATGATATTATTTTTGGAAGTGATGATGACAGGGTGGGCCAGAAATTTGCAAAGGATATGTATAATGAATTTGAAGTGTTATTACATGGATAAATATCCTTCGTTCTGGGTATTTAGGTATGTCAAAGCAACCGATGAATTTTTCTTTCTCAAACCAAGTATATCAAATAAATGCTAAAGAGGTTTGGAATGGAAGATTGCAAACCAATCAATACTCCTATGAAAACCAGTTGCAAGTTAAGTAAAGATGATGATTCAAAGTATACAGATTAGAGGTAGTACAGGTCAATGATTGACAACTTACTTTATGTGACATAATCTAGACTAGATGTAATGAAGGCAGTTGGATAGGTGGCAATATTTCAAGCAACACTAAAGTAATCACATGTTCTAGCAGTAAAGAGGATATTTAGATATCTCAAGGGTACACAAGAGTTTGGATTATGGTATCCAAAAGGAAATGATTTATCATTTATTTCCTACATAGATGCAGATTGGGTAGGTTGCATTGATGATTGACGAAGCACTAGTGGAGAAACATTCTACTTGGGTGAGTGTTTGGTATCTTGGCTAAGTAAGAAACAATCATCAGTATCATTATCTACAGTTGAAGCAAAGTATATTGCAAAAACAACATGTTGTACATAGGTTCTATGGATGAAATAAACACTAACAAATATACAGTTTGAGTATGATGAGCCCATTCCAATCTATTGTGATAATACAAGCACCATCAGTATCTCAAAGAACCCGGTGATGAACTCCAAGATGAAGCACATTCCAATCAAGTATCACTTTCTATGAGAATAGGTTGCAGAGAAGAACATTAGAGTTGAATATGTGGCAACAAAAGAACAAGTGGAAGATATCTTTACAAAACCGCTTCCAAGGGAAGCCTTTAAGTATCTTCACCAAAGACTTGGAGTAATTTCTACTCCAAAATGAATTCTATTGAATGTTTATCTTATGTGTCTTATATTTACACAAGGAAGCACCAGAAAGAGGATTGTTTAGGTTGGGGGAGTAGTTTCAGGAAGAGTTTAGTCAGGGGGAGTAGCCCCAAGGACAGTTCAGTTAAGGGGAGCAACCCCAGATGAGAAGTTACCTTTTCCATTGATGTCAAAGGGGGAGGTATTTATCAGATGCAGGATAGAGAGTTAGATGCTTGGAAAAAGAGCACAGAGGCATGGTTCCAGGGGGAGCGATGGTCACAGGGGGAGCATGAGCGATATGACTTTATTATTTCATCAGAGTGTTGCCATCAATGCCAAAGGGGGAGATTGTTGATTAATTGGGTTGGTTGTCATTTATGTTGAAACCCTTGAAGCAAGTCCGATAACAAATTTTGGTAGCCCCAACAATATGATTAAGGAACTTCAGTTTGATTGATGTATAATGATATGAAGTTTAATATATTTGCAGGTAAGACTATTCTAGATGAATAGTACATGTAATGCCATTTTCGGTGATATGTGAAATGTCACATAACTCCTCACGGTTAGAGAGTTATGGTTTGGTGAAGTTGGAGAACCCTCATGAGTTATCTAGAAGGTCAAATAAGTCAAATTAATTCTAGAAGCTCCTAGAAGAAGTCGACTAGTTAAGTGGGTGAAACTAGGAGTTAGTCATGGGTTAAGTTGTTGCAATAAGAAAATAATTTATTTGCAACTAGAAGTGGAGAATTTACTATTTGTAGCAAAGTGAGTTAGAAGTGGACAAGTGGATTAGAAGTGGGTTATCCCTAAAAGAAGGAAAGTGGGTTAAGTTGGTTAGAAGGTAACCCCTTGAAGAAGCTACATGTAAGTATAAATAAGAGAGAAAGGCTCTCCCATTAACACCTATTGAATATCATTGAATATCTATTTTGTGAAAGGTTATTTGGGCAGGTATTATTGATAGAGAAAAGTATGGTAGGAAAAGTGCAGCAGGAAAATCGCAGCAGGAAAAGTGGGGCAGAAAAATCGTGGCAACATAATCCCAGTATCAAAATCGCAGTAGTAGAACGCTACAATAAGAAAAAATGTATGGTTTTCATATGTGTAGTGTTTAATTTATGAATCTGGTGGAGGGTTTTCCTTGTAAATCTATTGGATGCCCTCTTAGAAGTTCAGGGGTTGTTTTAAAGTTGATCTGAGGTAGATCTACTGAAGTTTAGTATTGGTTCATGTTTGAGGTATTTTGGTTGAGGTATGTTGTTGAAGTTATTGGTACAAATAAAGGTTGTATAACAATGGGGTTCTAGCACATGGTTTGAGGTACAAACTTGTGGTATAATGTTTGAGGTATATGTGATCATATCAGATTGGTTGATGAGAATACATTGTACAATGATAGGTTTCTCAGTGACAGATTTGACAGAGCAGGTTGTGACAATGACATATTCAATTTCTACATTTGGCACTTGTATTTTAGGGTGGTTGGATGGGGCAATGATAGGTGGTTGTAGTCGAAGAACATAGGGGTTGTAGCCTCCTTTTGGTTGTAGCCATAGAATTGGAGAGTTGGATCTTCCCTTAGGTTGTAGCCTGGAAATAGGGGGTCAAAGCCTCTTTCTAGTTGCAGCTGGAAAACAAAGGAAGTTGGTGCTTCCAATGAATGTAATTCTTAAAGACACATAAGAAAAAACATTATATGGTTTTCTCTTGCATTGGGTTTCCACGTAAAATATTGGTGTATTGTGTATGTGTGTGGTTACTCATTGTTCATGATTTATTTATTCTGCACATGATTGAATGATATTGGTAAATTGATCATAAAGACAAATAACATTTATACATTGTGGTTAAAAAGGATTGTAATTTCTCTATTATTGATTCACCCCCTCTTAGTAATCCAACAGTAATAGTGTGAAAGAAAGGATTTGTTGTTAAGGAAATGTATTAAAAGTTAAAATTTATTTGTGAAATAAGGATTATAATATTAAAGTTGGCTTTTAATTTAATGTTTTCAAGTAAAGACACAAGAATAAAAAACAATTGTTGACATGATTTTTAAGAGAAAGTAATTATTTATAGGGACAATCAAAGTAAGTAACTCGGATGGTTGTATAAGAATGTGGTCATTTATATTGTCAATGAAAATTGATTATTTTTTTTTTTCTGTTTTAGAACTCAATTTTGTCATGCAGAAAATTGAAAGTGCAACATACAATCAATGCTTATCGAAGAGCAAATTGTAATTTTTTCTAAGTTCTACTTGAGTATTGTATTTTTATTCATTATTTGTCAAACTTTGAAGAGATGGAGTATGTTGCAACTTAGGAGATTCATGTTCAAATAATTACATTTGATTAGCTGGAACATCTAAGTAAGTGGGTATTGGAGTAATTAACTCCTACTTATCTTGTGTTTAATATTTGATATTCCTCATCAAAGAATGTATTAGTTATTGTAGTCTCTACTTGAGATGTTTGGTTAGGAGTTTGTTATATCTACATCTTATTTATGTGTGAAGTTGAGAGATTACCTCAACTAAATGGATTGTATGACTAAGATAGCCTATCTATCTTAAGCCAAAGCTTAATGTATTTATATTGGTTGAATAATAGAATAGTAATAGTTTTTGTGTGTGCAATGATTTTCTAAGTGTGGGATGGTTTTATAAATGGAGTTAATAAAAAAGAAATTCAACTTTTCAAGTGACTCTAATTTTGATATATTCATTTTTTTTTTCTTTAATTTTGATGATTTTTTGATAAATTCTTAGGAATACAGTTGCATGGTTAAAGTTCCCATCAATTAAGTGGAGTTGTAATTTTTTGGTGAAATTCCTATAAAATTTGGAAAATAATTTAAAAAAATAATAATAAAAGTTGTCCATTTTTTAGTTTCCCTATATAAATACAATATTGACAATATTGTAGGAAGAGAGAACGCAACATGACTCTATTACAAATACAATTAATAAATCATTTTCATAAAATAAAAAACCTAAACCTAAACAAAATTGTATAAAGCTAATCTCAAATCTTAAATCTCAGTAATAAAAATATTTTTATTTTCGATACATAAAATTGTTTAAAGTTAACCTCAAATTTTAGTAATAAAAAATATATATTTATTTTCAATGTATATAATAATAATAATAATAATAGTAGTAGTAGTAGTAGTAGTAATAATAATAATTATTATTATTATCATCATCATTTATTTTTAAGGTTACTACCAAGCTATACATTAAATTGATGTATGAAACTCTTTGTTTGTGGGATAAGGGACTCTTATCCCTAATAATCATAAAATTTAGTGAGGTATATATACCCTACTCCCTCTCAATTTGAACGTCTAACGTTTAAGGATGAAACTTCTTAAAAACATATTATAAATACTATTAAGCAAAATAATTATCATGCTAAAACTTTAAACAAAGTTATACAGAATTAGATAATTATCATACTAAAACCTTAAACAAAGTTATACAGAACCATGGTAAGCCCAAAATATATTTGAAATTTAATTATCATAATAAATTTTATTAAGAGATGAATTCATATCAATCTAATAACCTTATGTTATATGTTGTCTTGATAGTATTTAAAATAGAAAATATAAGTTATACAGAACCAGATAATTGTCATGCTAAAACCTTAAACAAAGTTATATAGAACCATGGTAATCCCAAAATGTGTTTGAAAATTAATTATCATGATAAATTTTACTAAGGGATGAATTCATATCAATCTAATAACCTTATATTATATGTTGTCTTCATAGTATTTAAAGTAGAAAATATGATTCCTAAAAGCATTGATATATTTATTTGATCAAAACTTTTTTTTTCAACGAAAAAAATACGCTTTATATTCAAAAGAGTATAAGATTGTACAAAGCACGATATACGGAGAAAAGACCATACAGGGAAAATACAAAGAAGGCTTAGATGCATGACATTCTAAACTATCCATACAAGATCTATGAGAGGCAAGACAGCTGAGATTGATGTCTGTCCCATGTAATCAGCAGCCCAAAAAATGATAGCTCGATCAGAGATTTATCATTGAAGTATGTCCTTCGTTGCCATCTTCCCACCTGGTATAGCGAATATGACCCGGAGGCATGTGTAAGGCTTTTTTGGAGAGAAAGTCCGCCTCTTGGTTTTGTTCTCTGTAAATATGAGAGAAGGTGAGATTTTTTACAAGTTTGGTTGCAGCACACGTTCTTTCCTTCCAGCATTCAAGGTCAGCAACCTGGAAATCTGCTCGCCCGATCAACCAATCGATGGTGATTTTGGAGTCGCCAAGAAGTAGAAGCTCGTTGACATGGAGACGACTAGCCAGGATAAGAGACGCCCACGCTCCTAGAAGCTCAGCCTTCATGTTGGAACCAATTCCACCATTGAGAGTCCACCGGAAACAAGTATGTGAATTTAGGACAAGTTTCCCTCCCGCCCCACAGAGAGAGCCTCTTTGTTGCGCCGCTCCGTCAAACCAGGCCACAATTCTATCCGGGGGAACAATAAAGGTAGGTCTGTTGAGAAGAGAAAAAGGAGTCCGCAAGCTGTTGGAGGTCAGCTCCGCGATGATGTAATTCACAATTCTATGCACTGAAGGTGTTTTTTCTTCGAAAATGGCCTCATTCCTTGTCTTCCATACCTGCCAGCAAAGTGAAATAGGCAGATGTGGGGGGTTTGTGGAAGACTTTAACCAGTTCTGGAAGCAAATGGTGACGTTTGGGCCGTCCCAAAAAGAACCGGGTGGAAGTGCTGGTGTGATGAGCTGCCACACCGCTCTGGTGAAATTGCAATTAATAAAAACATGAGAAACAGTTTCGTTTTGAGATTTGCAAAGGATGCAAACGCCGGGACCCACCCAGCCCCTGGATTGAAGATTAGGCCACATCAGAAGCTTGTTTTTAAACATGAGCCAAGCAAAAAGTTTTATTTTTAGTGTGCAGTCGCCTTTCCAAAGTTTATGACACCATCGATCCGCTGTGTTGATCCAACACTTGTTTGCTAGGGCGCTATACACGTTTTTTGCTGAAGGGAGGCCGGATCGGTCCCCTCCCGTCCATATTAAGGTGTCGGCGTGGTCCTGAAGACAGATGCCGGCTTCGGTCAATAGGCGAGTGTAGCCATCCCATTCATTTGCCAGGTCCGGTTCCAGATTTAAATCCACACTGTTGAGCCAGGAATTTCCCAAATGTCCATCGCTGGTCGAAGATACCTGATAAAGAAAGTATATGCTATTTTTATGTAGATGCAACAGCAAATTTGTGGAGAGGAAAGCGCGACCTCCCAATCCCAGCAAGGCGTCTCTGTCAATCTCAATTGATAATCCGTTACCAGGGATCCAAGATATCCAATGGAGAATGATGGGCAGAGAAAATAGAAGATGATTCCAGGTATGTGAGGCGGAGGATGTTCTCACCGAAGCCGATCTAAGCCAAATGTGAAATGGTAAATGAGGATAATACTTTGCCTTTATTACCCTGTTCCAGATTCCTGGTTTCATTAAAATTCGCCAGAGCGTGTTGGCTGAAAGCGCTCTGTGGAAGAAGGGAAGGTGTCGGAGGCCCCAGCCGCCCATCGACTTTGGCTTGGATAGATCCTCCCACTTGCAAAGATGATATCCAGAAGATTTTTTGCTGCCAGACCAAAGAAAGGAGAAGATGAGTTGTCAGAGGGTTCTAAGAACGACGGCTGGGATGTGTGCTAATGCCATCCAGTAGACCGGGAGACTTTCTAAA
The DNA here is from genome assembly GCA_009831015.1 of Picea engelmannii. Lineage (NCBI taxonomy): Eukaryota > Viridiplantae > Streptophyta > Pinopsida > Pinales > Pinaceae > Picea > Picea engelmannii. The sequence goes on along the minus strand of ML785493.1, from coordinate 44,326 downwards.
ACAGCTTTGATGAGAATAAGCCTTCCTCCCAATGAGAGCAGTTTGTTACACCAAAATCAGATTCTTCTTTCGAATTTATCCACAAGCCAGATCCAATCTCTGCTAGAATACCTGGAGGATTTGATGAAGAAACCTAGATAGGAAAATCCCTCTTGTAGCTCTGTAGAAGCAAAACCAAACAACTCTTTTACTTCTGAAATATGTGGCTCCTGAACGTTGTGAGTAATGAAGACTGATTTTTGATTGTTTATCTCCATTCCAGTGGCAGCGCAGAAGGTGCATAGGAGCGAGTGTATAGTAGCCCATTCTGCAATGTTGGCTGAGGTCAATATTAGGACATCATCAGCAAAGAGTAAGTGCAGGATATGGGACAGTCCCGAAATTTTAACACCGGATAGGTGGCCCTCTGCTTGGCTGGTTTTGAGCAGGATACTCAGCCCTTCAAGAATCAAAATAAATAGGAGAGGTGAAAGAGGGCATCCCTGGCGAAGCCCTCTCTCACAACGAAATTTTTTTGTGGCTTCTCCATTAATCAGGACAGCAAGAGTTGCCGAGGAGATGCATCCTAAGATCCAATTGGTAAAAACACGGCCAAAGCCACACCGGAGAAGAACAAGGTGCAGGAAATTCCAATTGACGCAGTCGAAAGCCTGTCTGAGGTCCAGCTTGAGAAGGATGGCTTGTAGTTTCTTTGATTTTATACTGTGGACACATTCCTGGGTTGCCCCGACAGCATCAAGAATCTGTCTGCCTTTAAGGAAACCGAGCTGCTCCTCGGAGAGAGTCCTGGACAGAATAGGGCGAATTCTATTAGTTATTTGATCAAAACTTACATAAAGGTGACAAAGGAGATGTCATTTTAGTAAAGGCATAATTGAAATCATGTTGCGTAATAAAGTTGATGAAGTTATTAAGTAATGCTTTCTAATGTATTGCTATTTTTTTTTTCAAAAAAAAATTGTAAATATTTTATATTAAATAAAATGATTTTATTTAATAATCAAAATCCAATATATATATAAAGAGGGAGAAATAAATAGTCTTGTTTTTAATATAATAGAATTGTGTCACATTAATATTTAATATACAATTTTATTTATCTAAATTATTTCTTACTAAATTTCAAATATTTTAATATAAATTTCCCTATTAAAAAATACCAATTTATAATATGTTTAAATTAAAAAAATCCAATTTAACAAACTTTTAAATCACATTAATAATTTATTAAATGGACTTAATGGGCCCCCAAAAAAGGTGTTATTCAACTACATCTCTCGGAAAGGGATAGTAGTGGAAGTGGGCCTCCCGTGTGAAAGATGAGACACCAACATCATGTAATAATTATCGTGGGACGGTGGGCCCACCTCCATTAAGAAATTTAGTTTATTTTTCGAATGAATTGAATACGACTCAAAGCACCCCACTTCCCTTTATTTTGTAAAAAAGTCAACTTTATTGAATTGATGTGTACCGAATTTCACTATTGAAAACGTGAACATCAACTTAATCTTTGTTGTGCGAAAACGTCTTTATCAATTTTATAACTAATTCCTTTAATAAAAATATAAATTAAATAAACAATACCTAACATTAAAAGGAATGTTGAACATGTGAGATGGATCCTCCTCGGGTGCTCATCATCGTTGACTAGGAAAAGGAGAATACACGTGTGTTTTTATTTCTATTTTTATATAATGTCGACACACATGTTTAGGAGAAACCGAAACAATAATTAGTGGGGGTATTTTTCGAATTCATATCCACATATCAATGTAATTTAAAATATTTGTTTTGAAACATTTAATATTTCGTTTTGAATGGACACTCTATCCATCAGTAGGAATAAATGAAGCTCGTCAAATTGTAAAAGCATATACACCAAGATTTTAATTTGAGTATATCTTCTAAGTGGACATGGAAATTTTGGTTTTACATAAAGTTTTAATCGTGAAGTTTCAACTAGATTCTACAACCACATAGGTCTCTCCCAATTGTCTCTTCATTATCTTGGTGGTCACTACCACTTGCCTCGTTAGATCATTCAAGTTTTATGCCATCATCCATAACTTTATCAATATCAATTCCAACTAACTCCACGTTAGTATATGTCACCTTTGATGCACCTTCACACCAAGAGTGTTAAATGCATATTAAATCCGTACTCATAAAAAATGCCATGTACCTAACCACAACATTTATTAGGTGTTAAAATCTATGTACAAGATCTATTTTGTGTATAAGCTTATGATTTTGTGATAATGTTATTTTTGTAAAAATATCATTTTATGTAATAAGAGATTATTGAATCTTATTAGTGACTTGAGTAGTGAGTTAGGATTTTTGCTATGTGTTTTTTTTTCATCCATTGAATTTTTTTCTAAATGTCAAAGGGACAATACCAATATGTGATTCAAGTGGATTTTTAAGAAAGTCTAAGAATTTGTGTAGAAGAAATCAAGAAGATGATAAAAAAAGGCCCATGGAGCATTACCCAAAATTCTCATTCCATCATCATGAGGGCTATGAAAAGGAAGAAGAGGAACTAAAGCCTTTTGGCATTCAAGGAAACACCCCTCCAAGATCACCAGTGGTACATAACCACTAGACATCTAGTTTTAACATCCAAAGGCAGATTGTCCAATAAATAGGGTATATCCACACTAGTCAAACACCTTAACGAAACCAATCACACAAACAAATCAAAAATCATTGCATATGCTTATTATGTCACTAAAACCTTGAGAGAGAGAATATTCCATGACCCCAACCAATGTGTCCACTTGAGGCAATATATTAATGCAAAAGGAAAATAATTTACACAAGTTTCTCACAACCAGTCATTAGTAAATAACCCTCCATGCTATTTAAATAGAGATCATGGACCAATTGGGTGTTAAGTCATGGACCAATTATGTCTAGAACATAATTGTGACCATCAGATTAGATAATTACAATGCACACTAAAGAAACACACTTTACCTAAAGACACATTAGACTAAATTGATCTCAACTAGCTCCTAAGTGTCTAAATATACTAACAAAGATCCCATGGTATGACTTTAGTGGAACAATGGGAGTGCATACATGGCTAAGTAAGGTCAATATCACATTCAAAATGCAATGCCTGTACAATAGAAAGGAGAAGATGAATGTGTCCCTACAACATTTAGATGGGGAAGATCA
>ML785493.1:21272-35888 GCA_009831015.1 Picea engelmannii | reverse complement strand
AAAAAAGATAAACCAACTAAAAGAAGTGATATTTGTCCCAACTAAATGTGAAATTCACAAAATTTTGGCTATGTCCGTAGAAGAGATTTCTTTCAGTCTAGTCTCTAAAATAATTTTTCCAAGTCGTATATATAGAAATCCTCAGGACTCTTTTTATAAACACTATCTTGGGTAAAACTAATGCACTTCCAAGTAATTCTTACTCTTATATCAGAGTTCCATTGAAAATGGGAGGATATGGGTTAATCCAAACATGGAATTGCTACCTCATGTGGATTGTGATGCAAGTGGATCAATATTGGAGCAGTATTGAGTCAAGAAGGTAAGCCTATTGCTTTGTGTAGTAATATGTTACATGAAACAAAAATGTAGACATTATCTCATATTGCTAAAGAAATATATACATTATCTCATACCTAAGGAGTTTGTGTTATACAATGATCACCAAGAAATTAACTATATTGATAGTCAATGTAAGCTAAATCATTCAAATATGAAAATTTTCTATAAAATTTCATGGATATTCCACTAGAACAATTTGTCACAACAGATCTTATAATATTCTAAAATCTTAGATTATGCAATTTATTTCCCTAGATCCAAGATTAATTATTACTAGCTTATTGCTTAGATTTATGAAAATAATTGAATATGAAAATAATTGAATATGAAAATAAAAGACTAAGAAAATGAACACACCATACACACAGATGAACACAATATGTATCCTAGGAAACCCAATACAAGAGAAAACCTAGATATAAGGTGAGGCCTATGCTCTACTCTCTTTTCTTTAGTAATGAAATGCAAGTACAAAGAAAGGGGGAACTCACTATGGAGTTTCCTTTGACATTGTGGCCTAAATGTATGCTATAGAATTTCCTACCTCACCTATTATTCTAAAAAAATTCAATCATTGGATGCTCCACTCAACTATGGAACACATAAAATACAAATGAATGGAACCCCTTTCTCTTCCTAGCGGCCCGATATTTAATGTTGCATGATAATCGTCTAGAGTTAGGGTTTTTTCATCCTCAACCCTCAATTAGTGATAAGTTTTTAGAACTTCTAGAATATTCTTGAAAGTACACAGATGGATAGCCCCATGTGTGTGAGTAATGAGAGCTAAGGTGTCATCCACTTGTATGATGGTGGTAAAAAAGGTGTGTCAACTTGTGGAGGCATAACTTCTGCATATGAGATCCAATTGATTCGGTATGTGCACTGTATGAGATCCAAATGGGATTCCACCATTTGATGGAATGAATTTTGAATACTGGAGTAATAGAATATAAACTTACTTGAAATCTCTTAGTGCAAATGTTTGGTTCTCAATTGCTTTAGGATACAATGCTTTGAAGTAACCAAAGACTGCAACTCAAAATGAAGCAAGAAAGAACAACAAATTAACAATAGATACCATCCTGGATAGATTGATAGATTCAGTGAAATCCAAGGTGGGATAATGTGCATCAACAAAAGATCTTTGATACAAGATACAAGACCTTTATGCAAGGGAAGAAGAAACAATAGAAGAAGAAGTTGAAGCAAATTACAACATCTCAGATTTCAAACAATAAAATAGAGGTGAGTTATTTTTCTTTAATTGTGAAGGAGTAGGACAGGTTGAAGAGGGGAACAAGATTTAATTTGATTTTGATAAATCAAATGATAAAATAAGCAGCTCTTCCTTTATACTGGAGAGCTTGAGTGGGCTTAATGGTTAAGAATATGTTTCTTATAAGAAGTCACAAGTTCAAATCCAAAGGTAGGATAGGCTAGGGTATGTATACTTCCTAGACTTTGCCTATCAAATTGTTGGGCAGAGGAGGTATCATACACCAATTTGGTGTTTAGGCCTCGTTGTCTAACTATTCAAAGTTTTGGCTTTTTTTTAATCTAAATTTGGAGATATGAATCCGCAAGAAATCACAATTTTATGTTATTTAAATTGCATTTTTGAATGTAGAAATGGATTCAAAGTATTCAAAAATCTTTGGAACATTCAGATTATATAGATTTTAGATAAATATAGCCGAAAAAAAATAAAAATTAAAATGTTTAGATAACGACCTAAATTTGAGAAATAATTTCTACATGAAAAAAGTTAAATTTCTTCATAATCTCTTTGAATGGGATCGAACAGTACCTCTGCTGCTATTTTCTCTTGCCGATGTTGCGAGGTTTTTCGACGAGTCTTCCAGGGACTGCTTTGCCTTATCGTTCTTTGATAATTTATTTATAGCTACAGACACAAAGAATGACCAGATGGCTTTGAAATTATTCAAAGTCTTGCAGGTGAGAGTACAAGTAACGTGTGTAACATGTATGAAGTGGAGACAACGAATATAAACGTTATTTTGAGTCTTTGCTCCTGCTACCTATATGCGATGTGAGTGGTTCGTATTAAATCACGTGAATGTAAAGTGGAAAGAAAAACCAAGGCAGAGTCGAATAGATTGAGGTATGTTAAGATCTGATTGCTTTACTGATTTAACACATGTTTTTCATTTGTGGAGTCATGCATGATGTTGTGATCCCTTAACTTATGGATATATGTGAGGAAAGTGCCAGAATGTACAAAACCAGAAAAATAGTATCTATTACCAACGAAGATTACGTGCCAAGCACTACCCTTGGTACCTAACTTCTCTCGACATAGGGTGATGACAGTATTTAACAAGCTTATCTACAACCAATTTTACAAAGAGGTTATCGAAATGAGAATTAAAATGGAGGCCAATATCCAACTTGATATGCAACATTGAATATGAATTGAATGTTATTTACAGTTATCTACAACCAGTTTTACAAAGAGGTTGTGGAAATGCTAATTAAGATGGTGGCCAATATCCAACTTGATATGCAGCATTGAATATGAATTGAATGTTATTTACACTTATCTACAAGCAGTTTTACAAAGAGGTTATTGAAATGCTAATTAAAATGGCAGCCAATATCCAACTTGAAATGCAGCATTGAATATGAATTGAAGTTATTGTGAAGCATATCTAACATGTTAAGCAACATTGAATATGAATTGAATGTTGTTGTGGGTGCATTATAGGTTGAATTGAATACCGTTGTGGGTGGATTATAAGTATGTGGTCTACCTATAATCTACCCACCCCAACATTCAATATTGCTCTGAGTAGAACATTGCATAGAAAGCTGGATATTCCTCCCCTAACTAAAATGCTCATATTTATTGAAATCAATTGGAACATAAAAATTTTAAATTGATTTAAAGATCTTAAAAAAATTTAGATCACATTTATAAACAGATAAATCAAATTTAATTATATTAAAATGAAGTAGTAAGTTTTTAAAAATAAAAAATCATTTAAATATAAATATTTTAGTTAAACTTTAATCCATTTCACAAAATGCCAAATAAAAATGTATAATACATCTTAAGTAAGAAAATGCCCAATAAAAATACATAGTGCATTTTAAGAAGAGAACATTATTTAACAAAGAATTATACTCATAATGTTGTGCATTAAATCTTCCCCAACTTGATATGCATTATTGTAGCCATCTTCCGGTTGTATTCGGAGAACATAGGGGGTTGTAGCCTCCTTCTAGCTGTAGCAAGAGAATTGGGGAGTTGGAGATTCCCTCAGGTTGTAGCCTGAAAATAGGGGGTCAGAGCCTCCTTCCAGTTGTAGCTGGAAAACAAAGGAAGTTGGTGCTTCCAATGAATGTAATTCTTAAAGACACATAAGGAAAAACATTATTTGGTTTTCTCCTGCATTGGGTTTCCACGTAAAATATTGGTGTACTGTGTATGTGTGTGATTACTCATTGTTCATGGTTTATTTATTTTGCACATGATTGAATTATATTGGTAAATTGATCATAAAGACAAATAATATTTTTACATTGTGGTTAAAAATGATTATAATTACTCTATTACTAATTCACCCCCCTCTTAGTAATACAACAATTGGTATTAGAGGAAGTTCCTTCAGAAATTAGTTTAACCAATGAAAGGTAGATCATAGAGAGAAACAATATGTATAAAAATGGAATATCACAGTTTGATGGACATAACTATGCATTTTAGAGCAGAAGGATGGAAAATTATGTGCAAGCATAGGGATTTGAGGTTTGGAAATCAATCGCAAATGGATATAAAGAACCAACAGTTCCACCAACAAATAAAAAAAGAAAGAAACTCAGTCTAAATAATTCAAAGGCCACAAATGCACTTTTGAATGGTCTTTGTGATTCGGTATATGCCAAAGTTATGCATTGTGATGCAGACCCCCAACCCTTAGGTCGAAGTCCACACAGGATCTTTCAATTTCGGCCCCTTAGAGCCTGACTAGCTCTTCGATTTCCTCTTCGAAAAATTTATTCACACACCCAACTGAGTGTATGTCACAAGTCCTTCTGATTTATGCTCACGTGATCTTTGCACTGGCATGAAATCCATGATCAACACCCAACTGACATTGGGACTTTCCACTTTTCCTTTCGGGATACCAGATTTCACGAGTTCACGAATCTTGTTGTCAAGCGCCTTACCTCTTCGACCTCTGAAACCCGAAATACCGAAATGCTACTATCTCACTCCAAGGAGATCAATGGTTGTGATCCTCCTCTGATCCGACGGCTGGCGTGGTTTCGCATACCAGGAGTTTGAAACTCTCTATTCCAAATCAATGTCTCCTCGAGATCCCAGATCCCAAAATGCCAAAATGCCGAAAACGCTCCTCCAAAGGTGTTTCACGGTTCATGATTTCAGAGATTCTTATGTGGAGCACTCTACTCCTTATCAACAAAAATGTCGAAATGATGATTCCCGAAATCCTTACAAATATCCTGCTCCCACTTGTGATTTCGGGCTTTCCTCCGCGTTGTGTCCCGATCACTCATCCTCAGGACCTCCGAAACCTCGAATTCTGAAGTTATGAAATTCTGAACTTGTCAATATTCGCCTTTATACATGAAAACTCTTTTTGCGTTTTAGGGATTTGATCAACCAAAGGTTCCGTCCACACTTCAAACTTATGACCCCCAAAATGCCGAAATGATCTTGACGGTCCAATGATCGAAATATACGGTCCACGTTAAATCCTGCCTTTCGAAGGTGTATCTGTCCAACGCTTAACTTTCCCCGCAAATTTCTTGGATCCTATGGCCCTCGCTATTTCGGGAGTTCTCCTCGAAGAATTTCGACTGTTCAGTTTCCTCCTCAAGAACCTCTAGCTCAAAATCGACTCTGCGATCCTTCTCTGGGACGTGACTTCTACACAACGACTTGAACTTCCTACTTTCTCTTAAATGATTCAAAGGCCCTAACCCTTCTGATCTTTCTTTGCAAACTCAGGTCTTCAAGGAGACTCCTGCACGCACTCCTTGCAACAATCCTTCAAATACTCCAGCATACTTGAACTCCCGACTCTGTGCACTTTCTCTGTAATAGTAGTCCTCCAATCTCTCAACCTTAGTTGATAAGTTCTAAGGTCTCGACCAGCCTGCGCACACCTTGCACAACTTTTGTTCTTGTCTTGCACTTCTGTTGAAATGAGAACAACAGTATCCCTCCTGAGCTTCCAGAGATGAACTTTGAACCTTCGTCAACGCACTCCTTGCAGACATTTAATTGCACTCCTTCCAGTAACTTCTCTCACTCAGGAAGAGAAACAATTGAAAGTCATTCTCTCTCTCTCTCTCTCTCTCTCTCTCTCTCTCTCTCTCTGATTTCAAACATTTAGCATGAAATCATACATACACATTGTATTAAACAAATGCATAATAGAGAGAATAAACAACCTTAAGCATACCATTCACCATGTATAAACATAAAACATCATAACACCACGAGTCTGAATCAAAGCATCATATATCAATTTGAGCTTTTGTACATGGGTTCTCCTCTACAACTCTTCTGCTACAGCTCTCTTCTTATCTATGCTAATGTGCTTAATGATCTAATTCTAATTGATACAATGACACAAAGATGAGGGTGTCTATAGTCGTTTTCCCTCTTGTTCCTAAAACTTTCTAATCTAGAATTTAAATCTACCTACTTTCATTAACTGGGCATAAATGCCTTTTACATCGACAAATGAGAGCAGATTGCTCAAGATCTATTTACAATCACTTGTTCATAAATGCGCATACGCCTTCCTTAACTATTTCATTAATATTCCTTTCTTAGTCTTTCAAAATATTTCAAAACATTTTCAACATGTGCAAAAATGCGTTGCGCTCATCCCAGCTATCTTCCGTATCCACACTCGCTTGCTGCTGGCGATGCTCTTGCATCATAATCCCTCGCTTGAAAATGTTCATGGACTCTTGTTCATGAGTTCTTGCACGGTCTGTCCATGCTTCTAAATCTCTGCTTCATTCTCCCAACTGGCATCTTCAACTGGATGTCCCTTCCATTTGACCAAGTATTCAAAATACTCTTTTCTCCTGGTTCTCTTGATGATTCTCTCATCAAGTATACTTTCAATCTGTGTCTTTGCAGCTACAGGCATTTTTTTGGTCCAATGAACTTTTGTCTGTTCATTCTCTGCCCCTGCTTCTTCAGCTCTGTAAGGGTACAAATCTGAGATGTTGAATATCGGTGAAATTTCGATCCCATCGGGTAATTCAATCTCGTATGCGTTTGCCCCAAATTTCTTCATGACTCTGCATGGTCCAATATTTTTCATTTTCAGTTTGTTATATGTTCCCCTTGGGAACCTCTCCTTCCTCAGATGTGAAAGAATCAGATCACCAACTTCAAACTGAAGTTCTCGCCTTTGTTGATCTGCTCTACATTTATACTCTGGACTCGAATTTTTCAAACGTTCCCTCACTTGGCTGTGAAGTTCCTTCATTGCCTCTGCAAAATCCTCTGCACTAGCAATTCTAGTTTCATTCTGTTCTGAATCCTTCAATTCAGAAACTCCCCTTGGCTGCATTCCATACACAATTTGGAATGGACTCTGCCCTGTGCTTCTGTTGAGTGAATCATTGTAAGCAAATTCCACCTGTGGTAGAATGTGATCCCACTAACTGTGGTGTTCAGTCACTAGGCTCCTTAGAAAATCTCCCAAGCTCCTGTTCACAACTTCTGTTTGCCCATCCGTCTGAGGATGATATGCTGAGATAAATGACAAACTTGTCCCCCACTTCTTCCATAAAGTCCTCCAGAAATGTCCCACGAATTTGGTGTCTCGATCTGAAGCTATACTTCTTGGTAAGCCGTGAAGTCTGACAACTTCCTTGAAAAACAGGTTCACAATATGTGTTGCATCGCTGGTTTTCTGGCATGGTATAAAATGTGCCATCTTTGAAAATCTGTCGACTACCACAAAGATTGAATCACACCCTCTTTGTGTCCTTGGTAGTCCCAATATGAAATTCATGCTTACTGCATCACACTGCCTTTCTAGTATGGGTAATGGCTGGTGTAACCCTATGTTTCTGCCTTTTTCCTTTTGTGTGTTGACAAATCCTACATCTGTCCGCAAATTTCTTAACATCTATCCTCATTCCTGGCCAAAAATATGAGCCATTCAGTTTTGAGAACGTCTTATCATGACCAAAATGTTTGGCCAATCCTCCACTATGTTTTTTTTTCAATAGATTCTCCCTCATGGAGCATTTTGGAATACATAATTGATTACCTCTGAATAATAATCCATCTTGGATCATATATTTGGTACATTGGATTTTGTCCCTGAGAATCGGATTCTCATATGCCTCATATGCCTCTTTAAAATCGGATCGTCTCTGTACATTTCTTTGAGGTTATCAAAACCCAAAGTCTTGACTCGAAATTCCTACATAAGCAAACATTTCTTTCTCAAAGCATTAGCAACTTTGTTAGCAGTTCCAGAAATATGCTTTGTTACAAAAGTAAAAATTTTCATGAATTCAACCCATTTAGCATGCTTTTGGTTCAATTTGTCCTGTTGAGTCACGAATTTCAAAGCATGATTATTGTTGTACAAAAAAAACTCTTTAGGAACCAAATAATGTCTCCATTTCTTTAGCGCTTGTATGACTGCATAAAATTCTTTGTCATATGTGGAGTACTTAACCTTTGCTTCATTCAAATTCTCACTGAAGTATGCGATCGGTTTGTCGTCTTGGCTCAAGACTACTCCAATCGCATATCCACTAGTGTCACACTTGACCTGAAATGTCTTACTGTAATCTGGCAACACCACAATTGGCTGTTCAGTAATCTTTTTCTTCAGCAAGTTTAAACTTTTCTCTGCTTCCTCTGTCCAGTGAAAATATTTGTGTCTTTTCTTCACCGTGTCCATCATTGGTGCACTAATCCCACTAAATTTTGGATGAATTTCTTGTAGAAACTAGCTAATCCATGGAAGCTTCGAACCTCAAATACATTTTTCGGTGATCGCCAATTCTTAATCACTTCTTCCTTTTCCGGATCCATTTTCAACTCATTTACAAAGATAACAAAACCCAAATAAATGAGTTATGTCCTCATAAATGTTGATTTCTTCATATTTGTCAGCAACTTCTCTTGCTGCAATCTCTTCATCACCGTAGTTAAATGCTTCAAGTGTTCTGTTTCTATCTTGCTGAAAATCAATATATCATCAAGATATACAATGACGAATTTTCCTATGAAATCCTTCAGGACTTCATTCATCAATCTCATGAAAGTACTAGGCACATTTGTTAAGCCAAATGGCATAAGAAGCCATTCATATAGCCCCTCATTCATCTTGAATGTTGTCTTCCATTCATCACCTTCTCTCATTCGGATTTGATGATATCYGGTTTTTAAATCAATTTTTGAAAAAAAACTTTGCTCCACCCAAGCAATCCATCAAATCATCCATTATTGGTAAYGGAAATCTATATCTAATGGTAATCTTATTGATTACCCTCAAATTTGTACACATTCTCCAGCCTCCATCCATCTTTGGGCTGAGCACTGTTGGAACAACGCATGGACTCAAGCTCTCTCTAATCAATCATTTGTCCATTTAATCCTGGACTTGTCTCTTGACTTCTTCATTCTCCCACGGCGTCAATCTGTATGCTGCTTTGTTTGGTAAACTAGCTCCATGTATAAGATCAATGTGATGACTTATACTTCTGATAGGTGGCAACGAACGAGGTAGTTCGTCCACTACTATATCAGCGAACTCTTCCAACAACTTTTGGATTTCCTCTGGTAAATCATCCACTATTGTACTAGTTAAAACATTTCTAGGCTTCTTGACCACAATAAATTGTGTATCTTCCTTCTTCTTAACCTCCTTAAGAAGTTCCTTCCCACTCATGAGAAGTACAATGTTGCTCACTTTTGATTTCGTTTCTTTATCCTTAATCGGCAACAACATGTGAGTTCTCCCATTCTTCTCCAGGGTGTATGTGTTCTTTCTCCCATCATGAATCACATTCCTGTCATATTTCCATGGTCTACCCAGCAATAGATGACAAACATCCATGGGAATGACATCACACAATATTTTATCCTTATATCCTCCTATTTTAAATTCAACTAAACACTGTTTAGTGACATTTACCCGATGTCCTTTTTGTATCCACGAAACTCTGTATGGGCTCGGATGTACGACAGTCTCTAACTCTATATTTTCTACCATCTTTGTAGAAATGATATTATCTATGCTACCACTGTCCAGGATGACCTTGCATACCCTGTCTTTCATTTTGCAAGTAGTCTGAAACAGACTGTTCCTTTGGACTGGGTTCTCTTCCCGTTTCTCTGGCTTCAAGAGAACTTTCCTCATCATCAAGGATCTTCTTCCCTTAGCATCTTCTGCCTCAACATTCCATCCATGAGCTTCGGCAATGTGAGTTTCACCTCCTTCTTTCTTTCTATCTTGACATTCATAGGATTTGTGTCCATTTTTTCCACAGGTAAATCATTTTATTTCTCCACCTCTACCTCTTCCTCTTCCTCTAGTTTGAGGAAAAGTATTTCTATAGGCATATTGTCTTCTCTATGAGCTTCCACCTCTCTCAGTTTGAGTTTGAGGTTTCTTCCATTCTTCTTTAGGTTTCTGATTCCTATCTTGGGCAATTGTTTTGCCTCTGGCTTGACTTCTACCTCGGTCTCTCTGACCTTGCTTCCAGCTCAGCTTCTCTTCAGCTTTCAGATCCATCTGATAAGCATCCTCTATATTTGGAAGGGTTATCATGCTCATCTTGTCCTGAATGTCATATCGCAGACCATTCATGTACCTGGAAACATTTTCATCATCACTTTCCTGATGACCTACTCTAATGTTTATCTTGTAGAATTCCTCAGTGTATTCTTTTACTAAACTTAACTTCTGTCTCAAATTCTGCATTCTCCGAAACAGAGTAATTTGATAATCCTTGGGTATGAATTTTTCCTTCATCTTTGCAACGAGCCTATCCCAGCTCTTGATTTTCTGCTTGCCTTTGCAGCATCTGTCAGCCTACAGTTCATCCCACCATAATGTTGCATGCCCTTTAAGTCTAGTAATGACATGTTTGACCTTCTTTTCTTCTTCAAAATCCTCATAGTCAAAATATTTATCTAGAGCTCTAATCCATTCTAGAAGCTCTTCAACATCCAGGTTCCCCTCATACATGGGAATCTCCATTTTTGCCCTGGCACCTATCCTTACAAAAACCCTGTATAGGCATTCATCTGCTGCATCTTTGGCTACAACTTCTTCTCCCTCCTTTCCAGCTTCATTTTCAATTTCAACCTCGCTGATATCCCCAACGTTGACTGTGCACCTCTGTGTTGTCTCCATGGTATCAAGCCTAGCACGTAGTTCACGCATTTCCCTTTCCACTGTTGGATTAGGCATTGGCCTCTCTCTCCTTCTCGACGGCATGGATGCAAGTATTTTCTCTTTTCTCTGCTACAGAAAGCAAAGAACTCTTACTCGCTCTGATACCACACTGACGCAGACCCCCAACCCTCAGGTCGAAGTCCACACATGATCTTTCAATTTTTTCCCCTTAGAGCCTGACTGGCTCTTCAATTTCCTCTTCGAAAAATTTATTCACACACCCAACTGAGTGTATGTCACGGGTTCTTCTGAGTTATGCTCATGTGATCTTTTCACTGCCATGAAATCCACGATCAACACCCAACTGACATTGGGAGTTTCCCCTTTTCCTTTCGGGATACCAGATTTTGTGAGTTTGTGAATCCTGTTGTCGAGCGCCTTACCTCTTCGACCTCCGAAAGTTGAAATATCGAAATGCTGCTATCTCACTCCAAGGAGATCAAAGACTATGATCCTCCCCTGATCCAATGACTAGCGTGGTTTCGCGTACTGGGAGTTCAAAACTCTCGATTCCAAATCATTATCTCCTCGAGATCCCAGATCTCGAAATGCCGAAATGCCAAAAATGCTCCTCCAAAGGTATTTCGCAGTTCACGATTTTAGAGATTCTTATGTGGAGCACTCTACTCCTTGTCAACAGGAATGCCAAAATGCCTATTCTCGAAAATCCTTAAAATATCCTACTGTGACTGGTGATTTCGGGCTTTCCTCCCCGTTGTTTCCCAATCACTCATCCTTAGGACCTCCAAAACCCCAAATTCGGAAGTTTCGAAATTCTAAACTTGTCACTCTTCGCCTTTATACACAAAAATGCTTTTCATGTTTCAGGGATTTGATCAACCAAAGGTTTCATCCACACTTCGGACTTATGACCACCGAAATGATGAAATGATATCGACGGTCCAATGATCAAAATCAATGGTCCACGTTAAATCCTGCCTTTCGAAGGTGGATCTGTCCAATGCTTAACTTCCCCCGCAACTTTCCTGGATCCTATGACCCTCACTATTTCGGGATTTCTCCTCGGAGAATTCCGACCATTTAGTTTTTTCCTCAAGAACCTCTGGCTCAAAATCAACTTTGCGATCCTTCTCTGGGGCATGACTTCTGCACAACAACTTGAACTTCCTACTTTCTCTTGAATGATTCAAAGGTCCTAACCCTTCTGAGTTTTCTTCACAAACTCAGGTCTTCAAGGAGACTCATGCACGCACTCCTTGCGACAATCCTTCAAATACTCCAGCGTACTTGAACTCCCGACTCTGTGCACTTTCTCTACAACAACAGTCCTCCAATCTCTCAACCTTAGTTGATAAGTTCTAAGGTCTCAACTAGCCTGTGCACACCTTGCATGACTTCTGTGCTTGTCTTGTAGTTCTATTGAAATGAGAACAATGGTATCTGTCCCGAGCTTCTAGAGATGAACTTTGAACCTTCGTCAATGCACTCCTTGCGGACGTTTCACTGCACTCCTTCCAGGAACTTCTCTCACTCAGGAAGAGAAACAATTGAAACTCATTCTCTCTCTCTCTCTCTCTCTCTCTCTCTCTCTCTCTCTCTCTCTGATTTCAAACATTCGGCATGAAATCATACATACACACAGTATTAAACAAATACATAACAGAGAGAATAAACAACCTTAAGCATACCATTCACCATGTATAAACATAAAACATCATAACACCACGAGTCTGAATCAAAGCATCATATATCAATTCGAGCTTTTGTACATGGGTTCTCCTCTACAACTCTTCTGCTACAACTCTCTTCTTCTCTATGCTAATGTGCTTAATGATCTAATTCTGATTGATACAATGATACAAAGATGAGGGTGTCTATAGTCATTTTCCCTACTGCTCCTAAAACTGTCTAATTTGGAATTTAAATCTACCTACTTTCATTAACTGGGCATACATGCCTTTTACATCGATAGATGAGAGCAGATTGCTCAAGATCTGTTTACAATCACTTATTCATAAATGCGCGTACGCCTTCCTTAACTATTTCATTAATATTCCTTTCTTAGTCTTTCAAAATATTTCAAAACGTTTTCAACATGTGCAAAAATGCATTGCGCTCATCCCAGTTGTCTTCCTCCTCCGCGCTAGCTTGTTTCTGGCGATGCTCCTGCATCATACTCCCTCACTTGAAAATGTTCATGGAATCCTATTCATGAGTTCTTGCATGGTTTTTCCATGCTTCTGAATCTCTGCCTCATTCTACCAACTAGCATCTTCAACTGGATGTCCCTTCCATTTGACCAAGTATTCAAAATACTCTTTTCTTCTGGTTCTCTTGCTGATTCTCTTGTCAAGTATACTTTCCATCTGTGGCTTTGCAGCTACAGGAATTTGTTTGGTCCACTCAACTTCTGTCTCTTCATTCTCTTCCCCTGCTTATTCAGCTCTGTAAGGGTACAAATCTGAGATCTTGAATATCGATGAAATTCCGATCCCATCGGGTAATTCAATCTCATATGAATTTGCCCCAAATTTCTTCATGACTCTGCATGGTCCAATATTTTTCATTTTCATTTTGTTATATGTTCCACTTGGGAACCTCTCATTCCTCAGATGTGCAAGAATCAGATCACCAAATTCAAACTGAAGTTCTCTACTTTGTTGATCTGCTCTGCATTTATACTCTTGACTCAAATTTTGCAAACGTTCCCTCACTTGGCTATGAAGTTCCTTCATTTCCTCTGCAAAATCCTCTGCACTAGCACTTCTGGTTTCATTCTGTTATGAATCCTTCAATTCAGAAAATCCCCTTGGCTACATTCCATACACAATTTGGAATGGACTCTGCCCTGTGCTTCTATTGAGTGAATCATTGTAAGCAAATTCCGCATGTGGCAGAATGTGATCCCACTGACTATGGTGTTAATTCACTAGGCTCCTTAGCAAATCTCCCAAGCTCCTGTTCACAACTTATGTTTTCCCATCCATCTGAGGATGATATGATGAGATAAATGAAAAACTTGTCCCCGACTTCTTCCATAAAGTCCTCCAGAAATGTCCCATGAATTTGGTGTCTTGATCTAAAACTATACTTCTTGGTAAGTCGTGAAGTCTGACAACTTCCTTGAAAAACAGTTTCACAATATGTGTTGCGTCATAACGGTAATGGCTGGTATAACCCTGTGTTCTGCCTTTTTCCTTTTGTGTGCTGACAAATCCTACATCTCTCCACAAATTTCTTAACATCTGTCCTCATTCCTGCCCAAAAATATGAGCCATTCAGTTTTGAGAACGTCTTATCATGACCGAAATGTCCAGCCAATCCTCCACTATGTTTTTCTTTCAACAGATTCTCTCTCATGGAGCATTTTGGAATACATAATTGATTGCTTCTGAATAATAATCCATCATGGATCATATATTTGGTCCACTGGCTTTTGTCCCTAAGAATCGAATTCTCAGATGCCTCATATGCCTCTTTAAAATCTGGATCGTCTCTATACATTTCTTTAAGGTTATCAAAACCCAAAGTCTTGGCTCTAAATTCCTGCATAAGCAAACATTTCCTACTCAAAGCATCAACAACTTTGTTAGCAGTTCCAGAAAAATGCTTAGTTACAAAAGTAAAATTCTGCATGTATTCAATCCATTTAGCATGCTTTTGGTTCAACTTGTCCTATTGAGTCACAAATTGCAAATCATGATTATCGTTGTACAAAACAAACTCTTTAGGAACCAAATAATGTCTCCATTCCTTCAGTGCTTGTATGACTGCATAAAATTCTTTGTCATATGTGGAGTACTTAACATTTGCTTCATTCAGTTTCTCACTGAAGTATGCAATCGGTCTGTCATCTTGGCTCAAGACT